>PVIA01008478.1:0-71408 GCA_004024845.1 Tonatia bakeri | reverse complement strand
AAAAAAGATCCTGTCTCTTGAATCCATCAGTTTTTTTATTCATTCATTCAACAAATAGTCTAAGCACATTCTGGCCATATCTGGCATTTTGCCTCCTAAATATCTGTGATCTAATTACTTTTCTGCATTTGCACCCCACCACCCTGGTCCAGGCCACCATCCATCCTGTCTCACCTGGAGGATCACACAGCTTCCATTTGCCCCACCTCTCCCCCCATTCCATTCACTCCACCACAGGCGGGCAAGACTGTTTTGAGAACACAAACCTTATCCTGACCCTGCATTGCTTAAAACACTTCAAAGCTTCCCATGGTCCATGGAATAAGGACCAAAATTTAGCAAGGTCTGGCCAGGCCTCTCTTTCATCTGCACTTCACCAACCGTTCTGGCCTGGTTCAGCTTTCCTTTCTTTCCTTTCTTTCTTTCCTTCCTTCCTTCCTTCCTTCCTTCCTTCCTTCCTTCCTTCCTTCCTTCTTCTTTTCTTTCTCTCTTTCTTTATTTCTTTCTTCCCGCCCATTACCACTCAGCCCCCTTATACCCTCCCACCCTCCCCCACAGTAATGACCCTGCTGCTCCATGAATCCTTTTTCCTTTTTCCTCAATCTCCCCATGCCCTCCCCCTACCCCTTAGCGGTCATCCTGTTCTCTATGAGTCTGTCTCTACTTTGCTTGTTAGTTCAGTTTGTTCATCAGATTCCACATGTGAGTGAAATCACATGGTATTTCTCTTTCTCTGACTGGCTTATTTCACTTAGCATATGGATGGACCTGGTTCAGCTTTTCCACACCCGCCCCCTCCCACAGGCTTTTTTCCCTTGGCTTTGAATGTTTCCTCCCGCTCTTGGCCTAGCTACTCCTACTCATCAGTCACATTTGAATTCAAACGTTACCTGCCCCGAAAAGCCTCCGCCCACCTGCCCCTCGTCCTGGCCCCTGACTACCCTCGGCCCCTCCTCCCCCCACCACCATTAGCCAAGTCAGGTTCTTCTGTTATACCCGCACACTCTCCCAGCACACCCTACCCTTCCTTCATAGCCCTTAGCAAGCTGTCAATTCCCCATTTGATTGCACGACTATTGAACTAATGTCTGCTTCTCCTTCCGTAACAGCTCTAAGTCTCTGTGTTCCGCCTTCCACTGCAGCCCTGCTGTCCAGCCCACCACACAGGAGGCAGCCAATCCTTGAATACATGCGCATGCAACTGTGTAAAAGTGCCAGGCTATTCACCCCATAAAAGCTGGGACAACTTAACATAGGGCTACCATATCAGAGGCACTCAAGCATTTACTGCATGAAGAGTGAATAACGGTGATATATTTCTTCTATTATTTTCTTGAAACAGTCATCAGATTTTTATCTATTTATTTACAAAGTCTGAAACTTTCTGCCCCCCCCTCTTTGGGAAGACTGAACGAATAACCCTTAGCTTATCTGTGCACAACAGCTAAGCGGTGTCCAGCATTAGGGGGCTCTGCATATATTTCATTAGAATCTATTTATTTGGGTTTCTTTATTTTAAAAAAATGCGTAAGTCATATGGAAAATGAATTCCACTAACCTCATTCTTCTTAAATCCTTTTAATTAAATTTATTGGGGTGACACTGGTTAATAAAATTATATAGATTTCAAGTGTACAATTCTTTTTTCATCATATTTGTTTAAAAAAGGATGTGACAACTCATTAAGACTATAAGACCCAAAGAGTTATGGTGGTAAATACTGTTTTAATTTATTAAGCTTTGGTGATTTTGCTTTTTATTTCTACCTCTCTCCATTATTTTTTTTACTTTATTTTTATTGTTGGCACTATTACAGATGTCCCCATTTTCCCCCCTTCACACTTCCACTGGGCTCCCACCCCCTTCCCTCTGGCCGTCCCCACACTGTTGTCTGTGTCTATGGGTTATGCATATACAATCTTTGGCTAATCCCTTCACCTTTCCAATCATCTGTATATTGCATTGTGTCCCCACCACCCAAAGTTAAAGGAATTATGCTGTCAGGGACTAAACCACCAGTAAGAAGTTGTTTGCATTTTACCGGGAAACTAATTGAATTTGATTTATATTTTCAGAAAACCTTTAAGACATTTGACATTCTATGAGGACAAAATTTTTTTTAACCAAAAATACACAAATCTTAACTTGGAAATTTTACAAGGCAGATGGATATAAATTGTATTGCTCAATGTACTACATCTGATGACTCAGTAGAAAGTGATCTTCAGTTTCAATAAGCAGTCTTTTAATTTATGATGCTTTTTTCTTTTAAGGAAATTGACCTGAGGACTTTTTCCCACACATCTAAAGAGTGTTGGGAGTTGTTTTCATAAAACAGAGTGACTTGGTTTCCATGAGGTCTTTTCAAGGAAAACACAGTGTCTGTGAATAGGGACTCACAGAAGCAACCTCAGAAGCCTCGTGTTCATCATTACAGTGCGCCGTGCACACAGGCCGTCAGCTAACCACGGACACAGAGAGGAGCTCTCCTAAAGCGATGGAGGCAGGACTAGCTGTCAACGGGGAAAATGGAGTCTAAAAGCTTCGTACTCTTGGCAATCTAGGCCAAAATAGAACTTGCCCCCCCACCCCTCAGTGATTGACCAAGGTATTCCATCTAAAACAGACTTTTCTCTCAATCAAACTTTTATTAACAGGATTTTGCAAAAGCAACTGTGAGCAAACATAAACATATGCAAATAAGCTTACCTTGAGGTAGTAAAAGACTAGCCTATGAGAAAGAGTGCAGATGAGGTGCTATGGGAACTGGGAAGGAGAGAGCATACAGGGCTGAGGCTTGAGACCCTGGGCCCCCTTCGTGGCAGAAGAAACAGGTGAGCAGCACCCTGATGACTTCTGTGAATCTCAGTGCACAGTGTTAAATGGCAGGAACAGGATCGAAGAGCCTCTGCCCTGGAAGCCCTCCCACAGGACTAAGTGACCTTCTCCTGGGAACCCCACGTTCTCCGACCATGGTGGTTTGACCTTGAGTTTCAGAAGATGAGTCTGTGTGTCTGGTTCCTCTTCAAAGGCAAGGCCACGTATCACTGGCCATCCAGAAATAGATTCCCCACACTTAATGCAGTGTCCAGCAGAAGGTAGGTACGCCAGATACACGTTGGCCAGCATGATACTTAGAAACATTACATTCAGCTTACACATTGTCAAGATATTGAAAAAGTCAGAGGAAAGGACTAGTTGAAATTCAATAAAAACTATTCGAGCCACCCATACTTCGGCACAGTTTAAAACAAAAGCATGTGTTGATTAAATCTCTCATTTTGGCAGCAATTATGTTGTCACGTAGGGAATGGCTTGAGTTTAAGAGTCACTCAAAATTCTGTAACCTGGACCTAAGAACTGGTGCATTTTAACTACTATATTGCAGAGAGTGAGGATACAGGAAAACAGAGCAAGTAACACTGCAACGTGCCCACTGGCCGGCATTCGTTGGAGGAAAGTCCTACTCTGCAGTGACGCAACAGCGACATCCAACACCTGAACAGCCCAGAAGAAAAACCTGAATTGGCAGGAAAAGTTTGGTGATAGGGAAATAAAAATCCAAAGTGAATTACTAGATTTTGCAATAGCTCATGTTGTAACACAGAAATGTGATGTTAATTGAAGGAGAACAATAATTACAGCTTAGGAGTCAACTAGTTGATCAGTGCCACCATCAGATATGTCTCAGTGACAAGCCCTGGTCCCACACCCAGGAGAAAAGGGTGAACCCCAAAAGTAAGTACAGCAAGTTTTGATTAAAATGTGTTCAGGACACGTGAGCCACTCTGAAACCAAGCACTGGAACCAAGGAAGGGGGAATTGTATGTAACAAATGATTATTACATTTAAATAAATGATTTCTTTTAAAAATAAGTGAATAAACAAGTAATTCCTATCAACTTAACAGGAAAACAAGAAATTCTGTGCTATGTCACATCTCTGGAAGTGCCAGCAATATCATGCTGGAGACTGATGCAATGGAATAGAATGCAGTTAGCATGCATGCCTCAAAAAAAAAAAATGTTCTTTGAACTAATACTAAAGATAGGACGGAAAAAAGAAACTAGGTCAGTCCTGCACATTTAGAAGCAATTCAAGCAATGGTGACCTAGATAAAGGAAGAAAAAAAAACATGTCATCTCAGGAAAAACTGAAAGAAATGGTGACCAAGGAGCCTTAGCTAAGAAATTAAAGATTTAGGAGGGTAGAGTAGCCCTCTTCAAATAACCAAAAACCTCTGAGTTCTATGTGGCAAAATGCAAGCTATATTCTGTGTGGCAGATTTTGGTTTGATATTAAGACAAACTTTTTAGTAGTTGGAACAGCTCAAAAATGGAACATCCTGCAAGACAATGGGTCTCCCTTCACTAGAAATATTCAAGTAGACACTGAAGATATTTGATCATGGAGTTCTGCTTGGTTTTGAATATTTTTTTAAGATTTTATTTATTTATTTAGAGAGTGGGGAAGGGAGGGAGAAAGAGAGAGAGAGAAATACATCGATCGGTTGCCTGTTGCACACCCCTAACTGGGGACCTGGCCCGCAACCCAGGCACGTGCCCCAACTGGGAATCAAACCTGAGACCTTTTGGTTCGCAGGCCAACACTCAATCTATGGAGCCACACCAGCCAGGGCGGTTTTGAATATTTTTAACAAGAGAAAAGGGAACTAACGTTTGTGAGTGCCTACCACTGCAAACACTTTGTGTGTGTTGTATAAATTGGTAGTATCAAATTCATGAATGGGATATTATTGATCATGTGAGGATACTGAGACTCACAGAAGTCAAGTAGTTAAGAGGTTATCACACCCTTACGAATTCTGTCCTGGTTGACACCATGACACTGAATGTGTTGGTGGTCTAGATGATTTCATTCTGATTTCTGCCACTTTCTCTAGTCTGGTATTATTTCTGTCATTATATCCAGGGACTTCCAGTAAAAGAGCATATTAGCTTCCCCCATGACATCACACTCAAAAGATAAACCGTCCTTGAGGTCCTCTCCAGCTGAATTCTGTAATTTGGATGCCCAGAATCCCCAACAACCCATCCGAACTAGAAAGGGCAGAGAGCTCCAGCTCACACGGAGCTGATCCAGGCAATTGGTTATGGTCTCCTGGACGAATGTCATTAGTTAGAGTTCTACGGTCAGTCCGGGTTCAGCAAGAAAGAGTGTCGTTATCGATGAGTAGAGTCTGCCATGAATACAACACGGAAGGGTGGCAGCGAGAATGTCCTGTGTCGTCATCCGTCACCTACACACTTTGTAGAACTAGTTTTCCATTTTTCATCATCAATTCTACATGGATACAAGCTCCATTTTTTTTTCTTTTTTTACCAACTGACTGTGAAAGTAATGTTTGCTGCTATTATCCCTAAAATCACTAGCAGAGGGTGTGGAAATACATAATGAGGCAGACAGAGGGCAGCTCACGAGACTGATTATCAATAAATAGATACTATTTTTAAGGTGAATCAGAATTACTTTTAAAAACTTGCCCTTGTCAATAGGTTCCTCTCAGCCTCTCCTGCCCAGAGGCTGGACTGTCCTGAACGCCCAGTGGGGACCTGACACCTGACGCAGACTTACAGGAACTGCACTCACACAATACTAAAGGACAGACTGGAAGGTCAGTCTATTCGCAGTAAGGGGCACTTCTTTCCAGATGTTCCAGACCTCTCTCCCAACCGCTCACTTGTCTGTAGGAATCTGAAAGCTGCGGAACTTGAGCAGAGGTTAATAGACAGAGTTGAGAGACGTTTCCTCCAGATCCTGCTGAGGCCAAGTGGAACGTCTTTGCCCCACACCAGGCCACTCCTTCATGGTGGGTAGACTGTCCAAATCCAGCCCCTCTCTCCCCAAGATGAAGCCAAAGCAGCTTCCCTGACTCCCTCCTGATACTCCCTGCAGACCATTCTCCTCACCCAGTCGTTGGCCCCGGGAGACAGATTATACTGTGATTTTACAAATTCAGTTAGGAAGGCGACCGTACTTCTTTTTCTCCCACGCTCACAGGGATACCTCACGGTCGCACCCATATTTACAGCTGTGACCACCTCTTTCGAGTACCAGAGGACAGCCCCCTAAGTCGCTGCACACAAGAATGAAGTCTATTCTTTTGAAAGTGCACGTGAGAACAACACACACCTTCCGGACTCAATGCACATTCGCCACATGAGTCCTCTACCACGTAGAAACTCTCCATCGTTTTTAATGGCACCACGTCTGTACTTTCTGATAAATCCCCATAGTGAAGTCTAAATCAGGTCATCGTTCAGCAAGCGGATCCCTGCCTCACTGAGGCTTCACTGATTCTTGGATCACCACTAGTTCTGATCACTCCCTCCTTCCAGGTAACTAAGGGCTGTACCACTGCTTGGCTCCCAGCCTGTTCTCCTTTTGTTTGTTTCCCAGAAGCTCTAAGGAGCTGGCTTCTGCATTCTACACCCAACAATCTCGTCTTCACTCCACCCTGGCTTCCCTCCTCGCATTTCTCTTTCACACCCACTCAGGATGCCACAGCAACACCGGACTCAGATGGCTTCGTTCCATCTCCACGCTTTCCTTCCTCCCGACAAATGGTCTGGCTTCTGTGCCCTGAATTGTCCAGAAAATTCTTGCTTTCAGATCTTCAAGGATTTTGTGCAAATATCATGGAAATTTTTCTAGCCCTATTCCTCCCTGATCTCTCTGCAGAATTTAAAACTCAAGACCTGGAAGGACCTCTGGGAGGTTCTGGAAACTCCACCAGGTGAATCACTCATGCTCAAACCCATGCTGTGATTTCCTAAGACTTCTGCAGCCTTTCAGGTCACTCCTTGTTCACTCCCTTTACTGGGGACTTCCTGTTCCTCCGTGTTAAGTCTAACTTTGAGGGTTTCCTCGCCATTCAGTCTTAACCTCCTGCCCTTCTCTCCCTTAAAAAACTCCTCCTCTCAAGGCTTCATCTAGCACCTCAATATGGACACTGCTTAGCCTTAGGCTCTCTCCTGCACTCTTATATCAATGTCCATTTTAAAGGACGTTACAATTTTCCTTTCACTTGTGCAAATGGCCATATGATCCCCAAACTATAAAGACCAAGATTATGTATTATTTTAGTTAGTGGCTTTGAGAAAACTCACTCTCCCATACTTCCTGATCTTCTCAGAACCCCAAACAGCCAAACTGCAAGTCAGCCCACAGGACATCTCTGCACTGCTGACTAACATCTTGGACACCGCTGGCCACTCCATCCCGCAACTCTCCACGCCTTCAGCTTTCCTGAACCTTCTGTCTCCTGGTCTCTCTTCTTCTTTGAGTGTTAACTTTCAAACTCTTACGTTTCTCCTTAAATGTCACAGGTCCTGGAGGTTTTGTCCTTGGTCCTCATCTCTACCCATCTCCCCTGGGAAATCTCACCGGCTGCACCGGTGCTTTCTGCCAGTAGCGCCCACATCCAGGCACAAGGTCTGAACCACAGACCTGCACTGCAGCTGCCTATGAATACGTCTCCGCCTAAATGTGGACGGGGGCTTCGTCCCCGCCTTCCTGACCCTGAACTCATTCTTTCCCTCAACACCTTCTCTGAACCCCCATGTCACTTAGCGGCACTCCCCGAGTGCAAAACTGGAAACCTCCCGTCATTGAAGACGCCCTCCCTCATCGCCCTGTAACTAGTCTACAGTCAAATGCCACCATTGCCTTCTACCTTCCCCTTCTGATCACCTCACTGCTACTTTCTTGAAGTTCTCATTGCCTCTTCCCCTCCCCCTAGAGCCCTGCAAATCCTCCCCTCGCCCCTTGCCTCCAGTTTCCCTCCAGCCATCTAGTAGCACCCTACCAACAATGTTATCTTTCTAAAAATTAAGGTCATGGTCATCCCCTGCTTAGCAACCTGGAATGGTCCACCCCCTGACTATGGGACCAAGTCCAAATTCCTTACGATGGAATTAAAGGTCCTTCCCCATCTGGCCTCGACCTATTTTTCCAATCTTATCTCTTGGTACTCACTCACACAGACACTCTACCCCTGCCAAGCCAAACTTTCACAGTTCTTAAAACGTGTCATGCCGTTTACACCTCCTTTATACATACTTGTCCCTCTGCCTGGAATTTTTTTCCCAACTCATTTTCTTAAGACACTATTCAGATGGCATCCCCCTAAATCCTCTGGAGACTGGTTTCTCTCTCTCTCTTTTTTTTTTTTCTGGTGCTTCATATGTTTCATATAAATCCTTAGTATTAAATTCTTTACCTTATTTTGTAATTATTTTTTTAAAGACTTTATTTATTTTTAGAGAGGGGAGGGAGGGATGGAGAGAGAGAGAGAAACATCAATGTGCGGTTGCTGGGGGCCACGGCCTGCAACCTAGGCATGTGCCCTGACTGGGAATCGAACCTGCGATGCCTGGTTCGCAGCCCGCGCTCAATCCACTGAGCTACACCAGCCAGGGCTTATTTTGTAATTATTTATGTCTTAGCCCCTACCCTCTGCCCCCCAAGATATGGCTTCCTTGAAAGCAAGGACCACATCTTACTCATTTTTTGCATCTTCAGGGCCCTGTAAAATTTGTGGTACATAACATATATTCAATGAGTAACAACTGTACAAAAAAGGGGAACTCAAACCATTGGTGCTACCCCTTCCCTCCAGAACGTGGCAGGGGTGCAGGGGGCGGAGGAAGACCCAGAGGCGAAGAACTTTCATTACCCTCTTTCCTAATTCAGCTAATCTAATAGTCAAGTTGAATTAACTGAAAGAATATTTTTTTAAAAATCCTTTCTCCAAATATTTTTATTATCATAGTGCCTGAAATTCCACTTACATAAGAGGTACATTTTTTTAATGTAAATAATTTCAGTGAATACCTTTCCAGCCTTACCCACCTTTATCAGTAAGTCACACCTTAGACTGAATGAGACTAACCAGAAGGTCATCTTCCTAATACCTGTTCCCACGCAGGCTGAAAAGTTGCACAAGGCAAAGAGAAATCAGGGAAATGGAGCCCCCGGGGGAGGACAAACTAATCTGGAAGGTGGCTTTAGGGTACCAGGGGGCAACTTCAGAGCACAGGGTAGTGGGGGAGGGGAGAAAGCTGCAGAGAGGAAGGGGGCAGCTAAACAGAGATCCCAGTTCTGCAAGGGAAACTGAGGTAGGTCCTGGCTCCTCTGTTGGGCCCCAGAGCTGGGGAAACACCCCTCCGTCCGCTCACTAGGAGCAGCCCCACCTCTGCACATGGGCGGGCTTGGTTCTTCAGTGGAGAAGCTCACTTTGCACTGTTATTTACCTCCTGCTCATTGGTAACCTAACTCGAGGCTCCCCACCCCTCAACCTAAGCAAGGAGCCCTCGGAAGCATGGGAAGCCAACACAGAAAAGGCCGCACAGCCCCCACGCCGTGGGCATGGTGTGCAGCAGGCTGAGGTGGCAATCACGGCGCCGGGGAGTGGGCTGGCACACAGCTTCCACTTGGCAGGCGTTTTGGATTCTTAGAATAGACTGGCAGATAAAAAAAGGAAGAAATGGCAGAGAGAGCATCTGAGGAAGAAGCAACTTCCTGCCATTCAGAGCAGGCTCCAAGGACAGAGCTCTGAGAAAGGTGCACGGGAGCAGGCAGATATCTGCGTAACCAATAAAGAATGAGAACATCTGTAACCCCGGCCCGGTCATTAGTTGATTAGAGCATCATCCAGTGCGCCAAGACCACGTGCTCAGTCCCAGGGCACACACAGGAAGCAACCGATGAATGCATAAGTAAGTGGAACAGCACTCAATGTTTCAACGTTTCCCTCTCTTTCCCTCCCCCTGACCCCCCCTGTCAAATCAATAAATAAAAAGAAAGAAAATTTGCGCCTTCTTTTCAGGCTTCTCCCACATATGCATTCTAAAAAAATTACGTCAGATTTTTGCTTAAGAATGTGCTTTTAAGTGGGCAACTGTGATTTAAATAAACTTCTCCCTAAAATAATCCCTCTTCTCCTTACCCAAAACTGAAATTCCTATCACAAGGAACAATCTCTCATTTCAGAACTGAATAAGAAGCTCAAAAGGCAAACGTTTGGGTGCCTGGAACAACATACATTAAATAAGGCTATATTTTTGTTAGCGTAAATGAACAATATCATATCCGTTCCTCAGACAAAAGAAAGAGTTAAAATATAAGAAAGTCCATGGCTTCCCATGAAGGGCAGAAAGAGACTTCAGCCTAGAAATGAGCATAGAGAAAGAAGAGACTACAGGTGCCTACAAAATCTATTGAAGCTGGAATTTCAGATAAACAACGAATAATACTTTAGTACAAATATCCCCCAAATATTGCATGGGACATACTAAAAGAGTACTGTTCATCTGAAATTCAAATTTACTCAGGATTGTATTTTTATTTGCTAAGTCTAATTTGCAATCTCCTAGAAATGTTTTAAAACCTTTGCAATGATTTCTAAAATCAACATGTCCAGTTACAGCTTTTTAAATCTTTTTAAATTATCATATTCCAGGTGCAAACACAAAGGAACCTGTGACACTTTATTTTAGATCAAGAAACGACAGGTGACAATGATAAGGTACCTCATACTGAAGCTGATGCAGAAATCAAGGTGGCCGGCAGTGGGACTCACTCCCCCGATGAGGGGGTGATTTGAGACCTTGGCGGAACAAAGCCACGGAACGGCTGAGGCCTAATTTAATGAAAAGATAAACCTATCACTACCGAAAAAAACACCCAGTGTTAAGCAGAACCCATGAAAGCTGGTAGACAGTGCTTCCACCTTCACTTCACTCTTTACGTCCACGTGAAGAACCGAATGGGCGACCACTGGCTCCCGCGGACCAGTACCAACGGGAGTAGATGCTGAGCTGCAGCAGGCATTGGAGTTAAAGCTTCAGGCCCAACAACCTCCGGCAACATGTAGCAGCGTATTGTTTTGAAAGTCCAAATGATTACCCACACATGACAGTTACGTGTCTGGTCACGGATTCCTCGACTTTACGTCTCCGCAGACTAACGTCTGCACTGCGAAAACTAGAAGCAACTCCACTTGAGGTCGAACCACGTAGAGGAACCACTCCTGGTGTGAATATTCCACTAGAGAACGGGACCAAAAAGCACCATAAAGCGATGAATGGAAACCTGGGTAAGTGAGAAAGTAAACAACCCACTAAAACCCTGGCTCTTCTGTTACTCAGTGCCTAAACGGATCGTGTATTAAGATTTCATTTCATTCATTTACAGTACGGAACGGAAGCTTATCCTAAAACCGACCTGCTGTCATTAAAAGGTTCCATCCTCCCCACTGTACTGCTGAGACTGCCTAGGAAACCACAAAGCAAAGTGTAACCGAACGTTGGCAGTGAAAGGTGGTGGTTAAGAGTGTGGGATCCAGCGAAGACAGACCTGGTTTCGATTTCGGCTCCGCTGTTAATTTATTAGCTGCATTGCCCCGTACTCGATACGTAACCGCTTTAAGCTTCAGTTTCCTCCTTTAAAAACGGTCTAACAATAGTATCTACCTTATAGGTTTGTTCAGTGAGTTGCATGAGAAAATGTACATTATAGCCCTTAACACAGGATCTGGCACAAAGTTAGTATTCTTAGTATTCTACTCTTAGAGCAACTTGACAGCTGTGTGAAGGAATGTTTCAACAACTACCCCGGTACAGGCTGTAGGGGGCTCATCCTTGAGATAGTTAGTTTAAAGAAGGAAAAAAGCAATTCTACTAGATTAGATTGTAGCATTTATATTCTAGATGTCAAGAAAAAAAAAGACATTTTATACTTCTGTAAATATCCACACATTTCTAGCTTTAGGACTAGACATTTCTAACCTTAGCATCCCATTTTAACCAAAATGATCAGCATGGAAAATATTTTTAAGAGACACCAAAATGTTTGAAAGCTTTTGAATTATATGGAAAATGAAAAAAATGCCAAGCACCAGAACCCACTAATGTTACAGTTTACTGTGGAATTAATCCAGATATACACCAGGTGTTCAAGACTCAGAGTGTAAACCTGATAGAAAGCAGTTAATCTCCACAACGGGTGTTGCTCCCCCTGGAAAAGCCAGCACTTTAAAAGGATTAGCACTGCAATTATGTGTGGTGGCTAATGGATCTGATTAGTTATTTTAATGACTAATCTGGAGCTGAACAATCCTGCCAAAGAGTTAGGAAATTCCAGGAACCCAAGCGAGAGGACCCCCAAGGGGCCAGGACGGAGTCTAGCCTGGGCACCCTGGAAGGCGGGCCTCTGCAAGGGCAGGGGCTCCGGCCCCGTTCTCGCTCTTTGCAAGTTCGTCTGTCTTCCTATTGCAAGTGCAACGGTAACTGGGAAGGCTTGTCCAGTCTGAGAAAGAAACTTAAGTGTTCTTGTTAATTTTCTAAGTTACAAGAGTGGAAAATACAATTCTGGGTCAGAGTGTCTTATGGCGTTAAAGCAAAAGCTCTGACGACAAATAGGTCTGTGTTTAAACCCCACTCGAGCCCCTTTATTGATAACTTCGGGCCTCTTTTTAGTTAAAAGAAAAGCCTGCATACAGCGGCCGTCAGGATTTGATGAGACAAAAACTCAGCCCTGGAACAGAGAAAAGTCGAGATAAGCTCCATTATTAGATAAGCTCTAATTATCGGAGAACTGCCATTGCAAACGTTACTTACACGTCAATGTAATGGGTTTAACCCCAGGAATCACACGTTCTTTGGGCGTTGCTGTCAGCCCTGGGGAAGGAGGCCACGAAACGGTCATGATAGTTTTCCCGCTGTCACTGTGTGTTACATTTGCATAGCTATTTAAACCTTTTCCGTGTCATTCCCACCACCCTAAAAAAAGGTGACAATACGAAGAGCTGTTCTCGATTTGTTACGACATGGGTGTAACAGAGTATTTAAGTATTTTTAAAATCTCTGAACAATAAGATTAATTGATTAACTTCAAGAGACGTGTATTCTTTCAAATTTAAGCACATTACACGGATTTGCTGAAATCACCAGAGTGGCGGATTGCTGCTTTCATCAAAATCTTTAACCTCTGTGTGTGATTCCCGTTCGTAATCCAAAATTTTCTCTATTCTTCTTTGATCTGCCCAGACTCCCTAAGTAAAAGTGAACAAAGCCTGGTAATAAAGTTATTTTCTCTTATTCCCAGCCATCTTTGAGATGATCAGTTTTGACAGAGAACCACAATTGGACCTGAAGTGATTTGCCTGGCTGTATGAACGGGGGAGAGAAACAGCCGCTGAAGTTTTGACTGGAGTGTGTAGAGGCTGGCTGGTTGATTTGGTACCACCAGCTTTACTACTTATTTCTAAAGATTTTATTTATTTATTTGTTAGAGAGAAGGGAAGGGAGGGAGAGAAACATCAGCGTGTGAGAGAGACATCAAGCAGTTGCCGCTAACACACCCCCAACTGGGGACCCGGCCAGCAACCCAGGCCTTGACCAGCGAATAAGGGCAAAGGAAAGTGAGGGGGAAAAGGTGACGGGAAAACATTCAGAGAACGGTAAGTATCTACCAGGCACAGCCACAGTGTACGTCACCTGCCCTGACTGGTGTGGCTCAGTAGGTTGGGTGTCGTCCCCCAAGCAAATGGTCACCAGTTCAATTCCTGGTCAGGGCGCATGCGTAGGTTGTGGGTTCGGTCCCCAGTTGGGGCACGTATGAGAGGCAACCAATCCAATTCTTTCTCTCCCCCTCTTTCTCCCTCCCTGCCTTCCCCTCTCTCTAAAAATAAAGAAATAAGTAATCATTGTTAAAAGGGTGTAAGTCACCCTCCCTTTTCTAAAGGAACTCACTTTCCCTCATTAGGAACAATAATAATACAGCATATTGTAAAGTACTCGGTTGCACACGGGAAGTGGAAGGAACGCGACAGCCGTGACGAGACTCAAGGGGAGAAACCCCGAAGGAGACAGCACCGAAGCCAGAGCTGGAGCTGAGGCGGAATGATTCGAATAAGCAGCAAAGTGGGAGACGGATGTTCCAAACCAGGAGCAACAAAGGCCTCAAAACAGGATAAAGCACAGTGTTTCAGCCAAGATGTAAAAGAAAGGCTTGCTTATAATTAAAGAATTTTTAAAGAAAATGCTAACATTTTTTCACTGGATAGTAGTTATTTTTACTATTCGTATTTTACTATTCACTATTATCATCATCCCTATTTTACAGGGCAGTAAAATGAGGCCCAGGAAGGCTGCGCACCTTGCCCGAGGCCACAGAACTACTTGACCGGGAGAACCCAGCACGCCCCCCTCCACTGCGGGGGCACCAGGTGCGGCGGAGGGGGCGGGGCGGGGTTACTGAGCAGATTGAGCAAAACCACAAGAGAAATCCCTTGCAGGGGCTGGAGCTTGTTGGGAAAGTGATGACGATACTTTTTCAGGAACATCGATCTGGCATCAGTGAATGGAACAGACCTCAAGTGACAAGGCAGCGAGCGAGCCAAGATGCCCACTTCAGAAGCTGGTGGGGTAGCCCCAGGAGAGAAGTGGTAAAGCCTGGAGGGGCAGTTGCAGAGGGACGAGAAAAGGAAACAAACACATCAGATATGACAAAAGAAACCGTGACAAAGTTGGTGGCTCGGTGGGTGTGGGGGATGAACAAAAGAGCACAGTGAAAAAGGAAAGCAAGCATCAGTCCGAGTGAAACAGGCGGCATGGTTTATCACAAAGTCACCCACAGGATGCTGTTTCCCACCCTACCCTGCTCCCAGCCATTCTCCTGCTCACTAGCCATCTCCCACCTTCTGATCTTTCCCTTTCATTCATTCATATTTCGCTGGCCTACTACAGGCTAGACAGGGGGTTCGTCTCTGAGAAACAGGTCACAGTGATAGTAGTAAGAATTAACAAAAGACACCTATTAAACACGTATTCTGTCCATGCCAGGCACTGCTCCAAAGGCTGCATATTTACTAATGCATGTAACTAGAGGAAGGAAAAACCATTACTCCTACTTCAGAGATGACACAAAGCCACACAGCAAATGGTGGGGCCTGGACTGTCGCCCCCGCCGCCTGACTCCAGAGCCCACCCACTTAACCACCCTGCTATGCCACACTGAAAAGCCTTCGTGCCACTTCTGTATTTTCGTGGCTTCCGTCCATGCATCATCAGAAGTTTCAGAAAAATTATGTAATATGGGAGTGCCTTTGGATTTTAGAGCCCTCCACTGTCTAAGGCTGCCAACAAGAAGCTAGGGGCCTTATCTTAGTGGTTCTGATTGCTCGGCCACCTGGAAGGGGGTGGACACTAAATCCACCCAACAGTTCTGCAACTCTGCACTTGGCTTCTGCTCCGTGGGTGGCAGTCAGAAGGGCACATCCAGCGACTCACACCAAGTCACAACATTCAAGTACAAAACGTCTAGTGCTCAGCTTTATTGAATAAACAATAGAAAATGCTAAACATTCAGCTATCCACCTTGCCATCTCGAGGCATAACCTGCATTACCAGATTCACCTTTCTGCAACTACCGAAATTATTCCCTACGCCTCAGTTACTCAATCAGACAACAGAAAATTGCAAGTAGAGTTTTCAACTAAAAACTTCAGAAGAGAATTTTCCTTGAAGCAAAGTAAGGACGAAATTGGGACAATCCAAATCCCAGCAGCCAGGCAAGCAAAGCTGATAAGAAGGCTGACTCAATGGCAGGTGTCCAGAGCCCCAGCCAAATTAACCACATCGGGACAGCACCAACACCCATCCTAACCACGACCCAGAATCCAGAAGCAGTTAAAGAAGAAATGGGACAGCCTGGAGCACATGAAAATAAAATACCATAAGCAAAGCCACCAACTCCAATATTGACTACCTCGTGAATTGCCCCGCCACACTCTACTAGACCTGCCCTTGAAAGGATGCCAATGGTTCATACTTGACAAACCAACGGTCTTCCTTCAGCTGCCTTTCCCCTTGACCAGGCTCTCTGGAGACCACCCCGCCATACCCGGGTTCCCTCCTCCCTCGGCTCCCGTTTCTCCCCGCTCCCTCCAGTCCCACGTGCTCCGCTCAGTGCTGGTCTCCACCTCTCCTTCCCAGCTCCTGACAAGGCTGTGCCCCAAGTTCAGGTTTGGCTCTCCTGTTCATTTCTTTTTAAACTCTTTCCCTTGGGGACCCTCGCTGTCCTAAGTCTGCTGCCCCAACCTCTCTCCTGAACTATACGATGCTGTGACTCTAACTGCTGAAAGGCATTTTTGTTTTTGCATGAATATCCTACTACTAGTACTTCAGTTTCACATCTTAAACCAAAGTCACCTTCTCCTCCGAACTTGACTTCAGTATTCTTCCGAGTGTGCCCTCACACACACACACACACACACACACACACACACACACCCCACGACCACAGACGGTGGGAGCGCCCCTCCGCACCCCCTCAACACCTTGCCCACACCTCAAAAAGCCCAGATCACCCTATTATAATCTCTGGTCCGTGGGTATGTTTGTTTGCCTCTCCAAGTACAACAGATTATGAAACTCCTTGAGGGGCAGGAATTGTTTCTTAGTTGCCTATGCATTCCCAAGAACTTTTGAAGGTGCGTAATATAATCTGCTAAAAAGAAAGCGATCAACCTGGACCATCCGTCCCAGCCAAACTGGTCCACCTGGTGTCCACGTGATCGGCGTTTTCACAGATCCCACTTCCAAGAACAGCCCTGTCTCTGCCGCTGCACACTCGGGAAAACCCTACCCATCCTTCACAAGACTCCGCGGCAATTTCCCCTGCTTCGCGGAACTCCATCCCAAGGTGGCCCATTCCAAGACTCCTCACTCGTCAGTCTTACCGCGGTAGTGCAGTGTCGGAAAACAGCGTCGCCTTTGAAGCTACAGAGTGCTGATTCAAAACCAGGCTCTAGCATAAACTAGCCGGGTCACTATGGGCAAATTCCTGAAGCTTTTTAAAGCTATAAAATGACGTACATAACACCTATCATAGAGATGTGGGGGA
The DNA here is from genome assembly GCA_004024845.1 of Tonatia bakeri. Lineage (NCBI taxonomy): Eukaryota > Metazoa > Chordata > Mammalia > Chiroptera > Phyllostomidae > Tonatia > Tonatia bakeri. Next base: position 54,479 of record PVIA01008478.1, on the reverse strand, counting down.
GGGGTAAAGGAGAATAAACCGACTAAAACACAGGAGATGTTCAGAAAGTGTTAACTCCCCCCCCACCCGCTTCCTTTGTCACTGTCATGGCGCCCAAGTTGACGACACGCGTCCTCTCTCCTCAGGTAGATCACGACTCCTACCATTCTTCAGGGCAGGAGCTGAATCTCACCCGTTGTTCTGTCTGCTCAGCACCCACCCATCTATGGGTCTTACATAGAGACATCATAAAAATTGAGGACAATAAAATTACAGTCACAATGGATTATGGCACTCAAGTGTAACCTTGGCACTCATTGTGATGGTCATAAATATTCACCCAGTGAGCTGAATTACTGCGTGGCATCCCCACTTGCCCTCGTGGCGAAGGCTGATTTCAGCAAATGACAGTGTGAATAAAGACAAATTACTTTGTAGGGTGTACAAATCAGTAAGTAATTAGTAAGTCTTTGATGACATTAAAGATGGCTTAAACTAAATGTTACAGTCGGTTATTAGAAGAATCTATACATGGTTCTGCTCCCATGCACTTTTATGCAATGGTTTCCTTTCCTATATTCTTCGACTGAATCTAATTGTAACAGATGTCTTCACCCCACTCGTCAACTAACTGAAACTAGATCCAGATTTTTAGATTTTCCCACCAGGGGAAAGAAATTAAAGGCTAATACCAAAGAAAAACTGGTAAGTTCAAGATTCAAAACTTGTGGTAATTACAGGGAAAATCTTTCAAAAACTTGAATTAAAATTTTTTTTTCCAAATTGCTCTCGTTAATACCAAGCCTTCAACATCCTCTGTGGACTTACCAGAATATTTTTTCTCCCCATCCTGACTTCTCACGGCTTCCCTTCACTACAGACTATCTCCACCAAGGATCAATTCCCACGGCCGGGTTTCGTTTCTTCGTCTAGCTACTGCCCCGCTTGCGTGCACAAACAGGTCGGAGGAGCTGCAATTTGCTGGGTAGGAACCTCCGCTCTGACAATCAACACTTCATTCCACTGCCAACCGCATTCCCTTTCCCTGCAGACACTATCTCTAGAGCTTCCACAAACTGGAATGTGCAGCTATAAATTTAATTTGTAAAAGTAATGAGAAATAGAAGACTGTGTGCCAAATACCATCCTTTCAAAATCGTCATGCTTCCAAGCTCACTCTGTTGTGCTGTGTTGTTGTGCTGTGTGGCGTTGTGCTGTGTTGTTTTCCCGTGTGGAGAAGTTCGTGGTAAGGAACAGAGACATCAGTTCTATCAGATCCATCCACGGGAGCGCGCACACACACACACACACACACACACACACACACACGCTGGTATAGTAGGAAAGAGCCAAAAACCAGGCATCAGAAGACCAGGTTTCTAATCTCAGTCCAACCACCTATTACATATCTTTAGGCAGAATCATAACCTCTCTCTGCTTCACCTTCCTTGTCCATGGACTAGAGATAATAACCACCACCCCATCTCAGCAGCTTATTTCAGAGATTATAAAAACACAGCATCACAATAGCACTGTATAATTATAAAGTGTGTGTGGATGGATACATATACATAGCAATGCCATTGTCTACAGATAAACATAAAATAATTTTATACCGTGTATTAAAGTCCCAATTAAATACCTCACTAGACAAATTGTTATACGAAATTCTACACACAGTATACCCATAGAATTTTTTTTTTTTTGAGAAACAGAATTGAGCTTGGAAACGTGTTCACAGTCTAGTTCATAATTTTTGGAGAGAGTATCATTCTCTAATCTACATTAATATTCTTGTAAGCAAATTTTTTACTCACAGTCATAACATATCTAAATTTTCCCTTTCAATCAATCACACTTAGTATAAGAAAGTACTGGAGGGCAGTTCTTCATATCTTGTGCTAAGAATGTCTACTTTATGGTCTTAACAGTTAAAAAAGGGTAATTTCATGATTTTAGTTTTTTAATGTTAAAAAGAACAACACCATTAAATTAGAAGATTCCTAAATCATTATTCACTTCCAATTTCCTAAGTCAAATATATTTTCATTCACCCAAATAAAAGATTCCCTATGTACACACACACATATTTCCTATTTCCTAAATTGTGCTTTTTTGGTTTTAACTTTTTATTTGTGGCAACTTTTAAACACTAGTAAAATTGTTTAGCATATGTGTTTTATTTTCTTTTTAGTTGCTTACAGTTTTCTACAAGCTCTCTTAAATTATAGCATGATTTTTGCAGTTAAAATTATTTTTCCAAACTTTGCAAACATGCTATATACAACCTAAATCAGTGCTGAGCTCACGCTGGATTTTAACAGCTGCTCAATGCCCTTCAAAAGGCTAAAAAGCCTGTTTATCTGGACTATTCAGTTTCGACACAGCACACCTCTCGTTTGTTCTCAAGACAAATTTAAAACCATACCTATTGGGATTGGTTATTACTGAAGATAATTTATGCAATCATCAGCCAAAGATGCTAAATTGGCAAAACGAAAACTATGCAAGTAAGCAAACTCTACCACATGTGGGCCACACCTTGTCAGTATATAAAGCCTGTCACTGTCCTTGGTAGCAGCAGCAGGCACTCCCTGGGCTAAACAGCATCACCATGTCTGTTCGATACAGCTCCAGCAAACAGTACTCGTCCTCCCGCAGTGGAGGAGGAGGGGGCGGAGGGGGCGGCGGTGGAGGAGGGTCCCTCCGAGTTTCCAGCAGCAGAAGCTCCCATGGTGGAGGATACAGCTCAGGGGGGGGTTTCAGTGGTGGCTCCTTTAGCCGTGGGAGTTCTGGTGGAGGCTTTCTGTGCTCATCAGGAGGCTACGGAGGAGGCGGTGGAGGAGGAGGAGGACTAGGAGGTGGCTTTGGTGGAAGCTATGGAAGCAGCAGCTTTGGAGGAGGGGGCTACGGAGGAGGGGGCTACGGAGGAGGCGGCTTTGGAGGAGGCAGCTTTGGAGGTGGGGGCTTTGGAGGTGGGGGCTTCGGTGGAGGCGGCTTTGGAAGCTTTGGTGGTGGTGGCGGTGGATTTGGAGGAGATGGTGGCCTTCTCTCTGGAAATGAAAAAATAACCATGCAAAACCTGAACGACCGCCTGGCCTCCTACTTGGACAAAGTCCGGGCTCTTGAAGAATCGAACTATGAGCTAGAAGGCAAAATCAAGGAATGGTATGAAAAGAATGGCGGCTCGAACCAGCGCCAGCCTCGCAACTACGACAAATACTACCAGACCATCGAAGATCTTAAAAATCAGGTAAGGGGCATTTTAAAGTCCAACTGGAAGCCTACTTTTCAACCATGTGATCCAGATCGATCAATTTTAAATTAACCATGACGTAGCCATCCGTTATGTTTGCCTGTGTTACTTTCTTGATTCCAAAAATAATCCAGTCTCACCCAAGGTAAACATTTGTGACAGTATGGTCACTTCAATCTTCAAATATGTGTGTTAGGTGTCTTATAGGGTGGTGGATTATTGAAAATTTTTTTGGTTTTAATTAGTGTATAATGAGTCCATAGTTAAAATATACTAGATCATTTACAAATACGAAAACTGAAAGAATTGTTAAATGAGTCCGAACAAAATACTTTTCAGATTGATAACAAAAAAAGCACTCATTACCAACAATGCAAGGAACATTAGGAATTTGTGAATTGTACCTACTGTGTGCCAGCTTAGTGTGTATTCAGAGTGCATATTTATAACACATCAAACCAAATAAGGTATGAGTCAGTCAAAGCTTGGCTGACCTACATGGAAATCACGCAGTGTAAGAGGGGGGCATGCATGCAGGAACACAGCTGTACAGTTCCAGTTAGTTTTCAGAAAGGGATGAAGGAGAAATAGAGGAGTATAAACCCTTCAAGAAAACAAACGACCCAACTTAAGTGTACAGGTAAGCCTGCAGTATTTCATATTTAAAATAAAAATTCTCTCCAAAATTGTGTAAGAGAACATAAAAATGCAGTGCGCCTATGCCGCTAAAAAAGCCGTATTTGTGCCTGATTTCCTTACCTCTTCCTGCAGATCCTGAATCTAACCACTGACAACGCCAATGTCCTGCTTCAGATCGACAACGCCAGGCTGGCGGCCGACGACTTCAGGCTGAAGTAAGCTAAGTAACTGGGTACCACGCTGTCACAACAAATCCATGAGTTGTTTTCAACAATGACTTTGGATGTCCACAACAGTGATTACATTTTTCTGAATCCATTTAAAATTAAACAGCGCTGGAGCTGTCAGGGAAATTTTCCATTTCAATATACCTTTCTGGGCAAAATTAAAAGAAGAACATGCATTTTAAAGTAACTGCTAAGTTTCTGTGCATTAAACCACTAATATCCCTTTGTGAATTCATATACAATAAATGTTGCCATGATATAAAGTCAACTTATATTTGCTTCTTAAAGAGTCTCTGCCTTCCTCCCGCGCACCCCCCTCGTAGGCTACAGCCACTAACTGCACCGGGCTCGTTTCAGGTACGAGAACGAGGTGGCCCTGCGCCAGAGCGTGGACGCCGACATCAACGGCCTGCGCAGGGTGCTGGACGAGCTGACCTTGACCAAGGCCGACCTGGAGATGCAGATCGAGAGCCTGACCGAGGAGCTGGCCTACCTGAGGAAGAATCATGACGAGGTGATGCAGAACGTTAATACGGACTTTCGCCCGCCAAACGACTGCTCATTTTGGTCCCAGAGCGGTCACTGATTTCCTCGGTTCCTCAAACAGGAAATGAAAGACCTGCAGAATGTGTCCACTGGCGACGTGAACGTGGAAATGAATGCCGCCCCGGGTGTTGACCTGACCCAGCTTCTGAATAACATGAGAAACCAGTATGAACAACTTGCTGAACAAAACCGCAAAGACGCAGAAGCCTGGTTCAATGAAAAGGTAAGCCACCTTCCTTCAGGGGAAGCCCGTGAAGATTTAGTTATCACTGCAGATTTTCTCACCTTTCCCTTTTTTTCTAATACTCTAGAGCAAGGAACTGACTACGGAAATCGATAATAACATTGAACAAATGTCCAGCCAAAAGAATGAGATTACCGAATTGAGACGCAATGTTCAAGGTCTGGAGATCGAACTGCAGTCCCAACTAGCCCTGGTACGTTAATAACTCTCTCACACAAAGCTTCATGCTCAGTAAGAACATGCAACAACAGAAAATGCAGAGTTAGGGAAAGAAAGAAATACAAATCGGAGCTCTTTGTTAATGGGAGAAAAGCATTATTGGCATCGATCTAAAAGTGCTGAAAGTGAAATGTGTTATTAAATGTAAAAATTCTATTCATTTTCTTTATGCTTCTATACGATGTCTTAAATTGTTAAAGAAGATTCACTGCTCTCAGTTGAACTGAAGACTCGTTAAGCCACAGTTTACTCTTTCCTCTTTTCAGAAACAATCCCTGGAAGCCTCCTTGGCAGAAACAGAAGGTCGCTACTGTGCGCAGCTCTCCCAGATTCAGGGCCAGATCTCGTCCCTGGAGGAACAACTGCAGCAGATCCGAGCTGAAACCGAATGCCAGAACGCGGAATACCAGCAGCTCCTGGATATTAAGATTCGACTGGAGACTGAAATTCAAACCTATCGCAGCCTGCTAGAAGGAGAGGGAGGGTAAATTACACAATCTTTTCTAATTATCTTAACTGCTTTTATTCAGTATTCCCAATCGCAAGGCTGTCCCATAACCCGGGGAAGTGCCAGGGACCGGGAGAAATGGGAGTGAAGGGAGGGAGCAGAGTACAGAAAAAGGCGTCTGCAACCAGCCTCAGTGTCTCACGAACTTGATTCTTAGGGCCGTGTGCATATAAAGCTGTTTTTAATGAATGCGTTTTAAAATACATACTTGGCAGGGTTTTTCCCCCCTGAAAACGCTTATTTTCTAAAGAAAGCGACGCGCCGACTCCCAGGGTTAGAGTTAACTCAATGGGACGTTTGCCCCAGTAGCGGCGGCGGCGGTGGCGGCGGCTACCGCGGCGGGCGCGGCGGCGGAAGCTCTGGCGGCGGCTACGGCGGCGGCAGTTCCGGCGGCGGCGGCGGCTACGGTGGCAGTTCCAGCAGCGGCGGCGGCGGCGGCTACGGCGGCAGTTCCGGCGGCGGCGGCGGCGGCGGCTACGGCGGCGGCAGTTCCGGCGGCGGCGGCGGCGGCTACGGCGGCAGCAGTTCCGGCGGCGGCGGCAGCGGTGGCGGCGGCTACGGCGGCGGAAGCTCCAGCGGAGGTCAAAAGTCCGGTTCCGGGTCCACTGGCGAGTCCTCATCCAAGGGACCAAGGTCAGCAGAAACTAGCTGGGGTAATTAGAATTAGTTTTAACTTTCTAATTAAAACTTCAGGGTTCCTACGTGCATTCTTTTAAATAAGTTAAACTGAAGGGAAAATGGCATGGTCTAAAATGCTGTATTTTAAACATTGCTGGGCGGGGGTAAGCAACTTTAAAAAGTAAAATTTTCTTTTTAAATTTCCTGTATTTTTCTTTTAGAAATTTTGCTTATTCATTAGTGGGGACTCCCACAAATTGCTTAATCTAAAGTCTTTTTTTTTTTTCGTGATTTACATACAGATACTAATAAAACCAGAGTGATCAAGACAATTCTTGAAGAAGTGGCACCTGATGGTAGAGTCCTTTCATCTGTGGTCGAGTCGGAAACCAAGAAACACTACTATTAAGCCACATCAAGAGGAAAGACCATTTTGTACAGATGCAAGAAAAACAAGCTCTCCAAGAAAACACTTCAGTCTTAATGGTCTCTGGAAATAGGTTCCCTCTTTGAAAATAAGGTGTCTAAAAGGTGTTTTGTGGTTTCTGTAATTCTTCTTTTCACTTTACCAGAAAGTGTTCTTTAAGGGGGGGGGGGGAAGAAAAAATTCTATTCTCATTTACTAATGAATCAATAAACTTTCTTACTGATGCAAACTATCTTATTTGGTCAGAATTGTCTTTATTTAAATGAGATCTTTTAACTTGAAACATTAATAAACTATAGCATTTGAAGATGGGCTTTTACAGACAATCCGAAGAGAGAGTTATTGTTGTTACAATTCGAATACATTTTTTTTAATCTTGTGGGTATGTTGGACCAGTATCTGCAATCTTCCCGAGTAAAAAGTCTATGAGTCACCAATCATTCTTTCTTAAAGACACACAACATGTAGAAAGGTCTGTCTTCAAATAATTTCAAGCCTGGAAATTCTGAACTATCTCAGCTAAGACCCCCAAAATGAAGTGAATTGGAAATTTCACATTTTCCGATTACTTGACTTCTCCCATTTACCTGCCCATATTTCCTTCCCATTACTATGTTACTTCTGCCCAATTGCTATACAGCTTAAGAAAGATTTCCCAGTGTTCTCTAGCACAGGGAAATCATATCAGAATCACGCAGTGTCCAACAGATAACAGGAGAAGCACTGGCAAGCTGTGGTGATGCCACTTTAACCAAGGGACACCTCTAGGTTTTAGCCTTTGCAACCATGCCCAGTGATTGGTACTAAAAATCTGGTACTTGTAGGGTCAACCCCATCACCACATCCTTCAGCGGATAAGAACCCAAATGATACTACTTCATACTCTGCTACTTTATGGGGTAGGTAAGGGTTGGAGTTATTCTCTGCCCCTGAGACTACCGTATGTTCCCTAATGTGTCCCGTGTCTAACAAGTAGCATTCTTCAACATCCTTCCTGATTTGAGCTCCAGTTTTTCCAAGGACATGAGCCCTGGTCCCCAAGCCATTTGCTTGGGACTCCTGCTAAGTAAACCCTACTCTCTGTACCCTAAATTGATGACTGCAGCCCTGTTTCCATGTGAATAAATTTCCCTCCAGTTTCCCTGACCTTCCTGGCACCAAATGTCACCATAGTTCAGAGATTCTCCACTTTAGTCCAGATGTGCTATCACCTATGTGCCAGCCACTTTTTGCGGGGATGCGGAGAGCAGTCTTCCGAGGTTCACCATTGAAGCCCTCCTTGCCACCCGGTGAAGCCCAGAAGCATATCACTGGGCTTTGAACACTGGCTGTGTATATGCTGACTGCTGCTCAAAAACACTGTCTTTTAAAATATGTATTACCTAACAAAGTTAACCCAGTCCCTGGGACCTAGAGTTGGTCCACAATCTGAGATGACCCTTCTTACTCTGAAGAGGTCAGTGTTCCGAAGCTTTGTCTCTTCCACGCATTCATTCACAAACCAGAATCTCAGCTGGTCGGAGTTCTTTATCTGATTGGGTGGGGGAGCCAAGCCTCCATTCCTGAAAGGTCTGAATGATGGTGGTCCTGTTGTCTTAGGTTTTCGACTTTCCAACGTCTCCTTAAACAATGCTTTGTATTCACTTCTCTCTGATAAGGCACCACTTTCTTGGTTGATGTTCACTACACTCACTGTGGTAGTTGTATTGCAATACATGTATGTCAAATAAATATGCTATATACCTCATATTTACATAGTGCTGTATGTCAATTATGTCTCAATAAAACTGATAACTACTTTTTAAAATGACTTTGTTTACTAGATTCCAAAACTACAGTCTAATAAAGGCAGTCGGTCTAAACGATTTGATTTAACAAGACCATTAGTATTATAGTAAAAAAAAATGTTAACTTTACAGGTCACTATTTCTATTACATAGATTTATCATGGAGTTATTGATCAAAAAAAATACTGTCGCCCTGGCTGGTGTGGCTCAGTGGATTGAGTGCTGGCTGTGAACGGAAAGGTCACTGGTTCAATGCCTGGTCAGGGTGTGTGCCTGGGTTTCTGGCCAGGTCCCCAGTTGTGGGCACAAGAGGCAACCGATTGTTTCTCTCCACATCAATGTCTCTCACTCTTCCTCCCTTCCCCTCTTTCTAAAAACAAATGAAATGTTTTTAAAAATCCTGTACATACCCGTACAGATTTTACACCTGTTACAGAGCCCTGCTATTTAAGCAGGACAGTGTCCAATGGGACCAGCAGAGCCCATTTTCGGCGCTCGTGTGGAATCCTACTAAACAGCAAAAACTTGCTTCTCCAAAGACTCTGCCTTATGCTGTTATAGGCCTTCAAGCTTTGCACCTGACTTGGATGTTCATGATCACTTGATACCATACTTAGGGGTGGAAAAGAAACTTTGTAATAGCTTAGGGGAAATAGCTACAGTGAGGTTAACTAAACAAGGCCCATCCAGCATTTACCATCTAGATTGCATCTTGAGAGAGGGAATTAAGGGAAGAGCTCATTTTGTGGTTATAAGCGTGCATTTCAATGTCGTTATTCCTGGGCTTCAAAGCGAAGGTTCCGATCCATTTGAAGGTGAGCACTGCCCCCTGGTGGAAGTAGAAGGACAGGGGCAAAAGCAGTTAATGTGGGATTGCAGGCCGTGATGCTGACAGAGGAGAAACCACTCACCTTAACTTTGGGTTCTTTCTTTTTTTGACACAAATGTTCTTTTGGAAATATATTCTTCACACGTGCAGGGTGTGGACACGTTACACCCATAACTTGTCTAATTATTATTATTATTATTATTATTATTATTATTATTATTATTTACAGTTAATCAGGTACTGAAGAGACTTATCATTCCTTTTATAATATTCCAATTCTTCAATATTTTGATTTAATAATTCAGTAACAATTAAAATAATGATTTTACACTTTATGCGACATGTTAATACTATTCACCATAACATTGAAAGTAGGCATTTGTATCCGCGTGGCTCATTTAGAGTGTATCTAAGATGTGGTCATGGTGCCAGGATCTCAAGGCTGTCTTCACACATCATGCCATGTCTTTATCTGGCATGTGCCTGGTGACTCTGAGCAACTGATTTAAGGTTTCTGGTCCCAGTTGCCTCACCTGCCAAATAAAGGGGTGAAACTAGGCAATATCTAAGGCTCTTTGCAGCGAAGAAAGATTGTACAATTTTTGCCCAGAAGCAGCATTTAAATGCCACGTGACCACTGGTGACAAGTAGCAGCTGACCAAGCTTCAGGCTGCTTGTGCCAGCACAGTTCCAGGAGACACCCAGACTGTGCTGGTGACAAAATGACTTTATACCTGATGTCACCCCCAAGCCTGAAAGCGGTCCCTCCTGCCCAGCCCCTGCTTCACCCCACCCCCAACCTCTGCTTCGAGAGATTTCTCAGGTCTCTTCCCCTTGCTCACCTGGCCTGCCTTCTCAGCCCGACCTCCCCAGAGCCCCCTACACACACACACACCCAGTCTGTGACACAATAACAACAGCAACAACAGTGATGTCGGCCCTTCAGGGACAGTGTTTCATTTGCTAGACACTCTGCTAAGTGTGATCTCCTTTGGTGCCTCAACAAACTGATCTGGTGGAAACATTTTTAATCCACATTTTCACAATGATCTGGACCCCTTTCTGCAAGCCTCTCTGGGTTCAATTTAAAAGATACTTTTTAGTGCCATTAACCACTTCATGTACTTTTCTCCCAAGTTGGCCTAGCAACTTTTCTGTGGGAAACCGGCCATTCCTCCGCTATCTCCATTCCCATCTTTCTCCCCACCCCCACATCTCCTCCTACATCCGTCCCTCTCCTGTCTCCCCTCCCTTTTCTCCCTTCATCCTTCACTGCCCCCTCCTCCGCCTCTCCTTACCCCCTCCCGTTTCCCTCATCTCCGCCCCCCACTCCACATCCACATACCTAATATATGGCCTCCGAACCCCAGTCCGGTCCTACCCACACATTCCTTAAAAACTGGAACCATATCTTTTCCATCTCTGCACTTAATTGGCATCACGTCTTTATTTTTGCACTTAGCACTGAACACCAGACACAGTAGCTGTACGTGCTAAATAAACAAATCGGTCAATATTCACATTATTGTTCAAGGTAGTCAATAGATTTTATAATTCTGGTAAGACCAAAGAGGTTACCAGGATCGTATTTTTTAAATAGCATGGTTTTTGCTCTAATGGGATGAAATACGTGTTTCTCTTGGTTATGGTTCTTCATATACTTTTCTGGTCATTAAGACTCTGCTGGAGCTGATAGTACCCTATTACAGCCTCACTTAACTTTGAAAACTTTATAATATCCTGTGCCAGACAATGATGAGATAGTCCTAGGGTCTAGATGAAAGTAAAGGATTACTCACTCAAAATTAGAAGTTAAAATTAAAGTAATGAACTTAATATAGAATGAACCCTATTATATTGAAGATAACAACCACCCCAAAGCAATAGCCAGGGACGGTAGACATTAATCTTTTGAAATCATCCAATTATACATAATTTTATGCTAATCTGAATGATGCTATTTTTCTTTTGGCATGCACGACTCAAACAGAAACATCCCAATCATTGCATATAAAAGCCCAAAGAAACCATCAGTGTACAATATTCTGTTCTTCGTTGAAGTCGCAAGTATCGCAGACAGGGTGGACGTTTCTCACACCACCATGTCTCTCCGGTTTTCTAGTGGGTCCAGGCTTGTCTGCTTGCGGTCTGGAAGCGGATCTGTCAGACCATCCAGCGCAGGTGCAGGCTTGGCTGGCAGCAACGCCTGTGGCAGCTCTGTCGCTGGAAGTGGATTTTCCTGTGCCTTGGGTGGAGGCTTGGGCAGCGTTCCTGGTGGAAGCCATGCTGGTGGTGCCTTTGGAAGTGCTGCCGGTGCCGGCTTTGCTGGAAGCGATGGTGGCCTCCTCTCAGGGAATGAGAAGGTGACCATGCAGAATCTCAATGACCGCCTGGCATCCTACCTGGATAACGTGCGTGCTCTGGAGGAGGCCAATGCTGAACTCGAGAGAAAAATCAAGGGCTGGTATGAAAAATACGGCCCTGGATCTTGCCGTGGACTTGACCATGACTATAGCAGATACCACCTAATGATCGAAGATCTTAAGAATCAGGTGAGAAATCACAAATCTGAAACTACTCAAAGTATTTGAAACTAAGAATTACCTCACCAAAGACATAGAACAACAACAGGAAATGCCTCATAACTGCCACCTGTCATTTGTATTGTATTTATTTATTATTTATTTTGCTAATAATTCTTCCTGTTAGTCAAATATAGACACTTTGATTCATGAATTTCAGTGTAGCAAAATGTTAATCATTCCATCATTGTTCATTTTGAGGTATATTCATTGATAAGAAAGTATTATGTTCTAAAGTTATATGAGTCTATGAGAAAAAATAAACCATACCTGTAATTTTAAAGTAAATTTTAAACATATTGGTTGTTACTTATGAAAGTCAGATTTTTATGCAAAAGCTTAACTGTCTAACATTTCTTATCTCCCAAAATAATACATTATAAAGGCGACGCATTTGTTGTATTTTTCCGTCTGGTTTCTTCTAGGTTATCTCCTCCACAGCTGCCAATGCTAACGTCATTCTGCAGATTGACAACGCCAGACTGGCCGCTGATGACTTCCGGCTCAAGTAAGTGATAGAAAATAATCACACTCTAGAAGAGGTTTCTTATCTATTCACTTTGTTAAATATTCAATTTCAGTTTCTTTCCAAGTAGAATAAAGTACGACCTAAGAGATTAGCCCTGTCCAGGTAGCTCAGTGAGTTAAGGCATTGTCCCAATATGCCAAGGTTGCAGGTTCGATCCCCGGCACCCACAAGAGTCAAAAAATCAACCAATGAATGCATAAATAAATGGAACAACAAATCTGTTTCCCTCCTTCTCTCTCTCTCTCTCTCTTCCCCCTGCTTGTCTCTCTAAAAATCAATACACTTAAAAATATAAAGTACAACCTAAGAGACTAAAAGAAGCAATGCATGTTATAAAACTATAAGATGACATAAAGCATGTTATAATACTTCAATCAGGTATACTCATAATTTACATATTTATTACATTGTTGGGACAAAAACAGCACTGCAGTTCTATGCCTATCTAGAATAGTGCCAAGAGCAAAGACGTTTATAAATATTTGTTGAATAAGTAAACATACTAACTGAGATAAAATTCTAAAATGGTACATTTCATTTCCTTGAAACATGCCATTGGAATTTGTGTGGTTGAATAGCTGCAGATTATCCTCTACAGAACTGGGTGGGAGGAGGGAAGAACGGCTTTCTCTGTGTACTTTTACAATATTCAGAGTCTTGATTCAATTTCTAACTTTCGATGGAAAGCAATGGAGGCTTGGTCGTTCTATCTCTGGAGGCGGTCTCACCTGTGCTGATGTTCACGTTAATGCCTCTCAAGGTACGAAAATGAGCTGGCACTTCATCAAAACGCGGAGGCCGACATCAACGGGCTGCGGCGGGTGCTGGACGAGCTGACGCTCTGCAGGACCGACCAGGAGCTGCAGTACGAATCCCTGAGTGAAGAGATGACGTATCTCAGGAAGAACCACGAACAGGTAGGAGAAGCTTGACTTCTAGTCACATCACAATCCTGTATATTTTAAATACTTTAGGGGAGGCAATTAAGTTAGACTAGTAATGCACGCTCATTCGAAAAATTCAAACAATGCCAAGGCATAGAAAGAAAGAATTTCATTTCTGCCACTCTGCCTTCCTAATTTCGTCCCCCAACGTAATAAATGTTAATAATTTGATCTGTCAATGTTTTCTCTCCTTAATGGGCCTGGATTTACTCTACTATTGAACCAACAATAGCTCTATTATTTGACACATAACACCAGGCAACTTCAAACCCTCCAAAAAAAATATTATCCCAAAAGTAATTACAAAAGTCTCCAAAACCATAGATGAGAAATTTTCAGAAAACAACCTGTGACAGGATGTGTCCCACCATTGGTTAGAAGAGGCTAAAACACCAAATCTGCTTGCCCCAAAGGAGGAAATTATGGGAGAGGGGGGAAGGAGGAAAAATTCAAAAGGGAAATTAAATAAAAGAGAACCAGGGAGGGCAGCAAGTGTCCCAGAGCAGGGAGGCAGAAGAGCCAGGCCGTCACAGCATCAGCCGGAAAGTGAGAAACCCATGCACCGAGCGTGAGACCTCAGGCACAGACAGGGCACCCACAGCAGCGCAGCCCGCCGTGGGCATTCAGACAGGCTCAGGATGGTAGCGGGGCTCACTGTCCCCCTTAAAGACATACACACCGAAAGAAGGTGCCTCTGAATGCACTGAGGGTGGGAACAAAGAGCCATGAACCTCTCCACATCCCCTGAGAATGTCCCATTTACCACCCTCAACGGTGACCAGTGTCCCTACGATAACTCCAAGCACTTCAATTTCCAAAACTTTGATGGCAATGAAAATGTTTCTTCACGGCAGTCCTGCACAAAACCCCCCAAACATGAAAAGAACTTATGGTCATCAGCGGTGCCCTCGGGCAACGCAAACCTTCTGTCCCTGTTGGACCCTGGAAAACCACCAGTCTCAGGTCGTACCCAGATGGCTTAAGAAAGCGGAGATGGTCATCTGTCAAACGCTGTGACTAATGAAAAAGGTCAGCTCCCTAAGGAACCAAATCCAGGTCACCTATAGGCTGGTGTGTCCAGAAGTCTGTTCTTCGAGTGGGTCAGGACGTTTAATGGTTCCAGCCAGGACGCGTCCTAGGACAGGCAAGCCACAGAGTGCAGGTGCTAGGAGCAGACACTCTGGAGCCAGAGGTCGTACCCTGTTCAGACCGCGGAGTGTTCAAATCCCAGCCCTTTCAGTACTAAGAATCCTGGGTGATTGTCTGATACTAGCACATACCACATAAAGAGGTTAAAATACCTGAATGGGTCCAGGCATGTACACTGCTTAAAATAGTGCCTGGCATTCACAAACACTAATAAATGATAGCTCTTGTCCCTTGTGTGAGAGTTTCATGAGGACAGGGATTTTTTTTAGGGTGTTGTGTTTTGTTTTGTTTAGTTTTTTCCAGTGCTTTATCACATCCATGAAAAAACTCCCTGATGTTTAATTAATAGTCATGTGCCTAATACCTCTCCAGTCTTTGGATCCGCTTCTCAATTAAAAGAATATAACATGTCTCTGGAGATGCGGACCCTTTGTTGTGTTGCTGGTTGCGAGTGTTTTAATGAACATATTATGAATTCCATAGATAATCGGCCTGACTATGGGTCGGATAAGTCCATTTTAAAGATCTCATGCCTTTAACTGTACACTGGAATTTAAACCACAACGTTTGAGACACAAATCAGCACGCAGGGAAAGTGTTCTCGACCTGCAGGCTACAGGTGACTGTAAACGGTCCCTAACGCCAGGCCCGCCTTACCCTGCAGGAGATGAAGGCTCTGCAGTGCGCCGCGGGGGGCCACGTGAACGTGGAAATGAACGCGGCGCCCGGGGTGGACCTCACGGTCCTGCTGAACAACATGCGGGCTGAGTACGAAGCCCTCGCGGAGCAGAACCGCCGGGATGCAGAGGCCTGGTTCAACGAGAAGGTGAGGGCCCCCCCAGCAGCCCTGCCCACGCCCACCGGAGTGTGCGCACTCGGTTAACCCCTGTGCACCCTCCCGGCCCTCCAGAGCGCTACGCTGCAGCAACAGATCTCCGATGACGCGGGCGCAGCCACCTCGGCCAGGACCGAGCTGACCGAAATGAAACGCAGCTTGCAGACCGTGGAGATAGAGCTACAGTCCCTCCTGGCAATGGTAGGTGACCCCGCAAGTCAGCCAGCACTGGGGGATTCGAAGGAGCCTCACTGAAACCCTTCCCTTCTCCCTGTTAATAGCTTTACCTACAAAGATGTCACGGAAAGAGCAGGAAAGGCAGACCCTCAGACACTCAGAAAGAGAGACAGACAAGGCTTTCTTCCTGCCTGAGGCCACTGAGGACTTCTTCCTGGTAGGATGCTCAGTGCCCATTTCATGAAAGAGTTCCTGCCCCAGGTAGTTCATCTCAGCCCTGGACGGCCAGCAGTGGGCTGTTTTGCTCCCCCCGAAAACTGAGTGGCAGGCTTCCATCCCGCCAGCTCCCAAGGCAGCGCTAGCATCATCCGCAGCTCCCAGTATTGATGAAAGCCTATTAAAAGCCACAGTGAGCTTTTCATCAGGCAGAGGAAAAGAGGGTGCCTCTCGGATTCTGCATGAACGCGGCTAGGCTTTGCATCACCGTGGGGTCCAGGACAGAGGTCCCTCCACGCACACCCCACAGAACCAGGCCAGTTCCTTAGAGGTTACCCTGGGGACAACCCAGCACTAGCACCGGCCTCCTCTCGAGAATGTCGGCTGGCAGCACCCAAAAGCCTTGATTTGGGGAATTATGGCACACACGTGGCCCAGGGGTCCCCTGTTACCATCACAGGCTGTAACAGAAAGAAAAGTGACACCATTATACAAATGAGGACAATAAGCTAAGAAAGACCCAAAACAACGAGATGATTTTGATTTAGCCACCCGGAAAAGGTGCAGTGCTTATAGTATTTAGACTGGAGACTTATTTTACCACTGAATAACCCCAACTTACCCAGCATGCCCCTCTTTTCACCCTCATCACTGCTGAGGGCTGGTTCCCGGGACCCTCCGGGCCACTTTGAGCCCCCAGAACCCTCCTCTCTGGCTCATGCCTCTCTCTCCTACACCTCCAACCCTGAGGGCCTCTTCCCAGGCTGTGCCCTGTGTGCCAGTCCCCCTCTCACATCTGGGCTATGTTTAAGGAAAGGAATTCCTGAGTTCCCAGGTCAGAATTTAAGCATTTTCACATAGAAAGAAGGATTTAGGAAGCAGTTAGGGTCTTTGCAGCCAGTACAGTACTGCAGTTTGGGCCCATGAGAGAATCCACAACAAAAACCCTTTTTAACATACAACATACATGAATTCTAGAATAATGGTGGCACAGAGCCTAACTTCCATACCTGAGATCCTTCTGTCATAGATGGATTCCCAGCATAATCTCCTGTAGTTTTGCACACCAATCATGTGTAAGTTGGCAGTTGTCTAAATGGATAGAGGTCTCATATGCTTTCCACAGTAGACCAACCTCCAAGTTCATCCTGTCCTCCTTCCTCAACTTCAAGCCAACCTTTGCAGCAGGAGGCTGTGGGATAGAGATGCTTTGCCCTCTTATTTTAGAGTAGTAACAACCTTGGAAAGGTATACCATATGAGGACACATCATCAAGGAAATTAAAGTTTTGAACAGCCGAGCACACACCGCACTGACACCTTGCCACTTCTTGCCTCACCCTCCCCATTACCATCCCGGTCACCTTCCACACCCTCGCCCCTGGAGAGCCCAGTACCACCCATCAGCCTGTTAGTCCCAACATCTGCCAGTTAGGACACACGCTTCATAACTCTCTCTTTACCGTCTTAGAATCAAGTCAATGGGTAATACATTTAGCAACATACACGAAAATTACTTTAAACCAGTACAATGCTGTAACTGCGATAAGGAAGAGAAATAAATATATTTTAAAATAAAATGAATTTAACATGTAAACACTTGGGCCCAACCCCCTAGAATATGTGATGAAAGAGACAGAGGCTTACACATTTCTTTGATAAGTAAGTTTTATTTTGAACAGTCATAAATTGCTAAAAAAAAAAGAAGAAGAAATAAATAGCTCTATAAAAGATGAAAAGGAAAATAAAAGAGTGGAAAGGGGGGTGGACACTCGGTTAATAACTAATGTCAGAAGAACTAATAAGCACCCAGGTGTATTTGTATATGATAAGGGAAAGAGGAAAATTACTTTAATTGAAGTAGGGATCACATGACAAGACAAATTACAGGCCATGGAAGTAGAAATGAGGAGGCATAATACTCATAAGAGTAGCATTGAAATAATGACCTGCGCTGCGTTATTAAATATACCTCTTGTCTTGAAATCCCACCCTTGTAAAGGCATCATTTCAATCTCAGCTTAAGAAAAGGCCTTTTAATGGACCAGAGGAAATCGAGGACTGGTTAGAAAAAGAAACACAGCACAGAGACCTTGGAATGGTGGGAGGGGGGGAACCTCGGAGGACAGTAGCAGAATAAGATTCAGAATAGGCAACCCAAAAATAAATATGTAATTTCAAAATGTAAGATTTCCAATATTGATTTTGTGTTGGGCTACCCTAAAAAGTGTCCTGTCATACACTTGATATGGTTGGTCATCATAGGAAATACTACCTACATATCATGAATGTTCATTGAAACAGTCAAAAGTCTTAGGGCAAAAATGTCCTTTATCTCATGCCAGGTCATCTGGCATGCCTGCCCCTCCCCCACCACCAGTAAACAGGCCCTTCCCCTTCCTCTCCACCTCCCATTTCATTGTGACAAGCGCTAGAAATTTCACCTAAGGAGCAGTACTGCTTTTTGCTGGGGAACACTGGTCTGCATAGTCCTCAAAGTGCCTTCATCCCTTGCTCTGACATCTTTTACGTCCTAGAAACACTCCCTGGAGTGCTCCCTGTCCGAGACAGAAGGCAACTACTGTGCGCAGCTGGCCCAGATCCAGGCTCAGATCCGGGCCCTGGAGGAGCAGCTGCACCAGGTGCGGACCGAGACCGAGGGCCAGAAGCTGGAGTACGAGCAGCTGCTGGACATCAAGGTCCACCTGGAGAAAGAAATCGAGACCTACTGCCGCCTGATAGACGGCAATGGAGAGTAAGTAGCACCGTGTGAAAATCCGGTTTTATCTGTCTGAAACCACAACCAGGCGTTGTCCGTTCACCTTCCACGCCCCCAAGCCTTTGCTCCTTTATCCCCACAGCAGCACAGCTCTTTCACCTCTTGCCTCTGCAGCCCTCTCTCCCTATTTCATACATCACAGCCTCTTCCTCATCTGCCTTCATGACCCGGGTCGTCCCTGCAGACGCCCCCGTTTATCGTCCATGTTAGTTACTGTGGGTTTCCAGATTCTCCCAACCCCTGCCTCTGGGTTTTATCCATCTTTCAGCTCATTCCTAATATCACTGCTGCCCTGAAGTAAATGTTCTCTGCACAAACCCCCAGGAGAGAGAGAAAGAGAGACAGACAGACAAGATATAGATCCACCCTGAGTTTTAAACTTGTGAGTTTAAAAATCAAATGGAAACAAGGTGTATCCTCTCTTTAGATGACATTTAATTTCTTTCACCTCCTACCCCCCGCCCCACAACTTCTATTTTCCTTTATAAAAAAAAATAACATCTGTCTTTGGCATACAAAGTTCACTTGAGTTCATGTTCCCCTACCCATTCAATAAATATTTCCCACGTGATAAAAATATTTTAAAAAATAAACTGGTTTTGTTTATTTGTTTGTTTGTTTACAGCTCCTGCTCCAAATCAAAAGGCTTTGGATCAGGAAGCTCAGGGAATTCATCTAAAGGTAATAAAATCTAGTTATTTCTATTGCAGCAAATGGCAGTCACACACTATGGCAACAAATGGTACTTAAACAATTCTAACTGAAGTGCTTAGCTTGGAACATAAAATATTACTTTAATAAAACTGTTCCAAGCTATTATTATAAATCTTTACTTAATCCCTCTCCAAAAATAGACGCAATGTACTCTATGGCAAGCAGCAGCTGAACTTTTTGTTGTGTATTCTTGTATGTTGACCATGTGCATTCACTTATGTTCTATTTCTAGATTTATCCAAAACTACGCTGGTGAAGACGGTGGTTGAGGAGATAGATCAACGTGGTAAAGTCCTTTCCTCGAGGATCCAATCCATTGAAGAAAAGGCATCTAAAATGACCAGCGGCAAGACAGAACAAAGGTTTTCTTTCTAGCCATCATTTCTGAGAGAAGAATAATTTGGGGAAGGACCCTGCACAACTGCATTATTCTAACTATCACAGAGATAATAAAAATATTTTCTACTCTTAAAGATAAGTTCTTTAGGGGAAAAAACCTGTTTTCTTAGTTACCTTTTACAGGAAGAAAGGTGTTTATTTTCAAATTAATAAAAAAGTTGACGTACAGTTATTTGCACTCACTCATGACTAATAAATAATTATTTGCGATTTATTTTTTATGCATGATTCACAGGGAAACATTGATGGAATATATTTTAATCTTGAATGATAGTTCAATGCCACATGACATCTAAATATTAGACATTCAGTAGGCATAATCTTCAAATCTCACCATTTTTGTTTGGGCAAATAATCTGGAAAATTTCAGAAATTCTCCTGTGCTTGAAAAGTCTACCCCTAGATGGCGCGTTTCTGGTGTTTTTACCAATGATCCTATCTCAAACTCTTCTGGAGATCTAGATGCTGCCCAGGATACCATTCCTCCTATAATCCAGATTAGCTCTGGAAAGATCCACAGCAACGAGCCTTGTATTAAAGAATCTTTTTTCTACAGCAAAGATTGGCAAACTTTTCTTTTTTGTCAAGGCCCAGATAGTAAATATTTCAAGTTATGGAGGTCATAATGTCTCTGTTTCAACCACTCAACCATCATAGCAGAAGCAGCCACGGACCACAGATAAAACAAGTGAGCATGACTGGGTTCCAATAAAACTTTATTTATGGACACAAGTTTGAACTGAAAATAATTTTGACACGTCACAAAATACTGTTTTTCTTTTGGTTTTTCCCAGCCACTTGAAAATGTAAAACCATTCTTAGCTTATGGATTGTGCAAAGGCAGGTGGCAAACCAGACTCAAACCACCAACACCTGCTCTAGAACTTAAAATCTCATGACACTGAGGAATATTATGGTTCTGGTGTCTTTGTGTTTCAGGGTCGAAATGGATGGCAGGGAGATCTGCCACATGAAATTCCCTAACTGAAAGGAGAGCAGCCCTCCTTACTTCTCTAGTGCACGGCCTGAGTCTAAGGAGGCGCTGCAGGGAGGGCAGGAATTCTGCCCAACAGCCCAACGGCCTCATGGGAGTTCAAAGAAGTGGCAACAGCTGGGATATTTACAACATCTTGAGCCAAAAGTCATCGAATGAAGCAACTACTAGAAATTCATGGGGAAATAACTTCCCAAATGTACAACGCACAGAGCCAGTGATATAATTTGCAGGGCTCAAAGCAAAAATGAAAATGTGGAGTCTCTTGTTCACAAACCAAGAAAATTGTCCATTAAAGGCACTTAAATATAGTTTTTTCTCTTCTGCATTTTTCCTTAAAATATTTTATTACTTAGAATATACAATACATGTAATAACTATACATATATAATAGCATTAACTTACAAATTGCAAAAAGTAACATTTTATGTGGTAATTTTGTGTAATACAATACATAATAATGCTTTATTAATGTGATTTCATGATTAAGCAACAGACCTTTCTGGCTTTTCTGCAAATTCACTTATTAAGTCATGAAATTTTTATTTTTAGCAACTTCATTTTCAATCTATGTAATTGAAAGTGATGTCAGTCATTCTTGGCAAAGATTTCAAATAATCTCAAATGGAGACATGAACAAAGACAAAAGGGAGGGAAGGAAAGCAATAAAATAACAGAATGGACAAGTCAAATAGAAACTACATCAAGAAGAGTCTTAAGCTCTGGCTGGTGTGGCTCAGTGGGCTGGGTCCCAACCTGCAAACCAAAGGGTCACTGGTTTGATTCCCAGTCAGGGTACATGGCTGGGTTGCGGTTCAGGTTCCCAGTAGGGGACAGGGGAGAGACAACCACACACTGATGTTTCTCTTCCTCTCTTTCTCCTCTCTTCCCTTCTCTCTAAAAATAAATAAAATCTTAAAAAAGAAGAGTCATGAATTTCAGGCAAAGGAGCTTCATCTAACCTATCATCAATGAATTTTAAACTGGAGGAGAGTGGAGGAAGGGAAGAAATACTTAGTGACTACACATTATTGAAAAGCATAGTTGCTTTACATATTTAAACTACTGTTTTTTAAGAGCCTCACAACACTCGAGTGCTAATATCTCCATCTTAGAAATGAAAAACCACCCCGGCAGTGTGGCTCATTTGGTTGGAGCATCGTTCTGTAAACCGAAAGGTCGCAGGTTTGATTCCCAGTCAGGGCACATGCCTGAGTTGCAAGTTCAGTCCCTGGTCGGGGTGTGTGCAGGAGGCAACCAACTGATATTTCTCTCCCACCCTTCCTCTCTTTTTAAAACCAATGGGAAAATTTAAAAAAAAAAAAAGTGAAAACCCAAGGCTCAGAATGAATGAACTTTGCATTGGTCCCACAGCTAGAGAACAGCAGAACGGGGACATGAACGCTGATACATCTGACTCAAGGGGCCAATTTCTTTCATGACTGGTGTTGTACTTCGGGAATAATGCCGTGGCACCTACCTGCTTAATGACCATGGGGAAAGAAAAAAGAGACCCAGTTAAGGGTCCTACTAAGTGAGCTGAAAGAAAATGATAGTGACAAGGAAAATGGAAGGGATAAATGCTTCTAGAGACACTGCAGAAGTAGACTCAAGGACCTACTGAGTTGCTGGATGGAAGCTGGTAGAAAATAACAGCAATTAGAGATTTCTTAGTAATCTCAAGCATGACTCAAGGTAATTCCACCCACAGCTAATGGAGAAAGATGCAAAAGATCGAATTTTGATGCCAAGGTAATTGCGTGTTCAGTTGGGAGTCACGACAAAGCATCCAAGTGGAAATGTCTGGAGGGTGGAGCAAAGGGTGGTCCCCGAAAGGGGAAGAGGCCAGTGTGAAAGATGTATATTTAGAACGTTCACCTGGAGCCAAGGAGGGGTGAGATCGCCCAGGGAGCGTGTGTACTAAACAGGAGCGCCAGGTGCAGAACTGTACGGAATGGCAAATTCTAGAGCAAGAAACCACGAACGGAAGAAAGAAGAGGAGCAAAGACAGATACAGAAGTATTCTCAGAAAGCAATCATTCCAAACTCAGTAAAACTGGGGTGGTCAGTATCAAACGTGTCCAAGAGGGCAGAGGAGAACAAAAATGAGGAATGATGACTGGAGGGAGATGTGGGGTAATTAGCAATCTTTGAGACATTAATTTCATAAAGTGGTGGGACCAAAATTCAGGAGTGAGTAGAAGGTAAAAAGTGGAGGACATGAACGCAGAAATTCTTCTAGAAATAATTCAAGGAAGAAATGTAAAAATCCCAGAAATCTAGAAATAGAAGAGAACACACAGGCCACAGTCTAGTTCACGTCACAGAGGAAGAAACTGAGGCCCAGACAGGCTAACCAATGCCTTTACTGAACCGGGTTAGCAACATAGTTTAGACAGAAAACCAGCGGAGATGAAATGGTAACTCAGGAGGGATGGGGATCAAAGAAGAGTCCATTTAATTCTTTAATTCTCACTGAAGACCTGGCCTCCTTCCTCTGGCAACGTGAGACCATGGTCTTATGATTATTTTCAACACATCTGAAAGAAAAATCATATTATCCAGAGAGAACCATAACTATGATACTCACTTGCCGGTAGAAAATGCAGTGTTGTTGGTTGAATCAAAAGAAAGCAAAGTTTGTCTATCACACTTTTTTATTCTTACAAGAATTTTCTACTCCTGACGCCGGGAGACAGGAAGCCTTACTCATACTACCTTTGAAATGCGCCACTATAATAATCTGGATAATACTCCTCCCTGTCCCATTTCAGAGATAACAGATAACCCCGAGGTAACTATCCACCTACAGAAATGGACACAGCAGGGTAAAGTCATTCATTAAAAAAACATCACCCAATTACGAATAATTCCACGATGAGCTGGCTAAGGGTGGCAGGGTTCGTGGAGAGACACCTGAGATGGATATATAAAGACGAACCGGGCTGTCTGAGCTGGACACTCGCCACCAGAGCGCCCTTCCAGGCACCCGCTCTCCTGCCTGAACACCATGTCCGTGCGCTTCTCTTCTGCTTCCAGACGCCTGGGCTCCTGCGGGGGCGTGGGCTCCGTGCGGTTGTCTGGTGGGGGCGCCGGCTTCGGGGCTGGAAACACATGCGGTGTGCCGGGCACTGGAAGCGGCTTTTCTTGTGCCTTTGGGGGCAGCTCCTCTGCAGGAGGCTATGGGGCAGGGCTTGGCGGGGCGAGTGCTTTCTGCGGGGCCTTCACTGGGAATGAGCACGGACTCCTCTCTGGCAATGAGAAGGTGACCATGCAGAACCTCAATGACCGCCTGGCCTCCTACCTGGACAACGTGCGGGCACTAGAGGAGGCCAATGCAGACTTGGAGCAGAAGATCAAAGGGTGGTATGAGAAATTCGGGCCTGGCTCTTGCCGCGGTCTTGATCATGATTACAGCAGATACCTCCCAATAATTGACGACCTGAAGAACCAGGTAAGAAACACAATGCCGGGAAGGTCAAGACTGGTGAGAGTATTTAGCCACGGGCACACACACAAACGCCTAAGCGGTCACACACTGCAAGTAGGGCTCTGCTCCAAGCTTCTAACTTTCAGTCCTTCGTTATTAATACTAAAAATAGTTCATATTACAATTTGAATCTTTGAACATGTTACATCTGGCACCTGGTACAAGGCATGCATGCGTATGCTTTTAATAATATTAAAATATCAAAATCTGCCCAGTGTCTCCAGCTATCTATTTATAACTTTTTCCATAGGAAAAGCTTTTTTGTTTTGGCTTTTTTTAAATGGGTGGGGTGGAGAATAAAAGAGGCTATACTTTAATTTCCCATTTTCAAAAGAATTATCTTATTATTGGAGACAGAATGCCAGAAATATTACTATTATTTCACAGGTTACTTTTTTGCAAGGAAATTTGAACTTGTCCTCACTCTTCACTCCCCTCCCTTTATCAGATCATTTCTGCAACCACAAGCAATGCCAGTGTTGTCCTGCAGAACGATAATGCAAAGCTAACAGCGGATGACTTCAGACTCAAGTAAGTAGAGCCGAAGAGAAGCTAAAAAAAGTTACGGCCAAGCATTTCACTCTTTCATTTCGGCTATTTGAAGCTGGCTCAATTCTCTGTTTCTATTTGTTCGTTTTAAACGAAATGTACAGTAGAATGACTAGCTGAATTGTGTATTTTATGCAGGAAATTTGGGGGCTGGCACAAATGAATGTCAAGATCATATGAAAGAGAATGTTGACTATTTCCACTCTCTTGCTTCAGAAAAATTAAGTCACTGCATTGTGGGCGATCTAACTGAAGTGTCGAGTATATTTCTAAGGGCGTCCAACCTGCAGCCCAGGATGGCTGTCAATGCAACCCAACACAATATCGTAAATTTACTTAAAACATTGTGAGATTTTTTTTTTTTTTTTGGTGATTTCGCATCACAGTGTATTTAACGTGTGACCCAAGACAACTCTTCTTCCAGTGTGGCCCAGAGATGCCAAAAGGCTGGACCCCTCTGGGACAGTTTGACCTCAAAGTTTGGTTTGAGTTGTATGATGGCCTGAAAGTGATGTGATTCATGTGCTAAAACTTTCAAATATTTCCCAAGGTTTGAAAACGAGCAGGCCCTTCACCAGAGTGTGGACGCAGACATCAACAGTCTGCGCAGAGTCCTGGACGAGCTGACGCTGTGCAGGACGGACCTGGAGATCCAGCTGGAAACCCTGAGCGAGGAGCTGGCTTACCTCAAGAAGAATCACGAGGAGGTAGATATTCTATCTCCCCGGATCTCACAGTCTGCCTTCCTCCCAGTTTTTAAAAATGAATTTCAGATGATGCATGTGATGTCTTAAATCAATTCCCAGAAGGAACTTGTCAATTTCTCCATCTGGCTTAGGTTGTTTTAAATGTTTCTGCTCACCTCCCTCGAAAGAAATGAATCCTAAAAAAAAAAAAAGTTTCTAAAAACATCCACTATATAGATCGCATCTGTCTGGCTCCTGTAAAAATATTCAGATCCTAACATGGATATAAACACATTTTTTCCAGGAGATGAAGGCTCTGCAGTGCGCCGCCGGGGGCAACGTGAACGTGGAAATGAACGCAGCGCCCGGGGTGGACCTCACGGTCCTGCTGAACAACATGCGGGCTGAGTATGAAGCGCTGGCGGAGCAGAACCGCCGGGACGCGGAGGCCTGGTTCAACGAGAAGGTGAGACCGCGCTGGCGCTGGCGCGCTTCCTCAGCCCTGCCTGCTGACCGAGCTCGGCCTTAGCTAACGCGACTCCTGACGTTTCAGAGCGCCACGCTGCAACAGCAGATTTCCGACGACGCTGGCGCCAACACCTCAGCTCGAAATGAACTTACTGAGATGAAACGCACTCTTCAAACCCTGGAGATTGAACTTCAGTCCCTCTTAGCAACAGTAAGCAAAAAAACTTATTTTAACTTTAAAAAAAATTGCTTTAGAAGTTGAGAACGAAATCTGAAGAGCATTTTCTTCCATATGATAGTCCTCACTTTCATTTTTACCCGTTAATTACTGTCTGAAATAAGACACGCTTGCATTTTGCACGATAGAATCCTCTCTGCCTGAAAATTACACCTTAGATGCTAATTGTTGTGAAACATTAGAAATTAACAAATACGGTTATTTTGAGATAGTCCTAAAAGCAAGTTTTTACCCTGAATCTTCTCTCCCAAGTCGAAAGATCAGAAACCAGCCCATGGAGTGCAGAAACACGCTTGCACCCCTCCCAGCCTCTTTATCCAGCACGCTCCATTTGGCCAGTTAATTACAGACACTTAGAAGGTCCTTTTTAAGTGGCACACACAGGAAGCAGAGTAGAGGTGTGAAGGTTGCCCACGAAGCTGAACATGCAGGATGATAGTAATGACCTTATTCACTAAGGATTTGCCCAGCACTTTCACCCACATGAGTCCTCGGTAGCCCTGGGGCTTGGGCGGGGCAGACTCTACCATTCATGTCCTTAATTCCAGAAGGAGAACCTGAGATTCAAAGAAGTGGGGCAGTTTTCCCAGAGCCCCAAAGTTGGATATGAAGGAGCCATAACGTCTG
This sequence comes from Tonatia bakeri, assembly GCA_004024845.1. Classification (NCBI taxonomy): domain Eukaryota; kingdom Metazoa; phylum Chordata; class Mammalia; order Chiroptera; family Phyllostomidae; genus Tonatia; species Tonatia bakeri. Next base: position 27,825 of record PVIA01008478.1, on the reverse strand, counting down.
TCCAAATTTTCTAACTCCTCCGTCTAGACTTGTTTCACACTGCTGGTAAACCTCCAGATTTATCCACCAAAACAAAGGTTATGGGCTTATATAAAAGTAGGACTTTATGTAAAAATTATTGAAGATGAAAGGGTGAGATGTTTTCGCCTCCATTTCGTGTAAGATCACAGCAAGCTTTCCTCTGTGGGGCAGACCCTGTACTCCACGTGGGTTCACAAGCCAATGAATCCAATGATTGAAAGCTGAAAAAGGTCATTCTTTTCTTTGGGTCATTCTACCTCTGGAAAGAATATGCAGTTCGCCACAGGATTATTTTTTTTTAATAGAAGAGCTACATTCCTCATGAGACAAGGCCATCACATGATTAGAAATGAGGTAGCAATGTTGAGGGGGGCTTTTATTCTGGGGGGAAATGGAAAACTGTCAGACTCAACAAGCACAGGCTATGTGGGGGGGGGAGGGGGGAGCTATCTTCACACTGTGCCCCATGAGGAAACCACGTCCTCTTTGCTAATACTCCTGGGCACGTGAGCAACATCCTCCACCAACTGTGTTATTCTCAAAAAATAGTATGACATATAATAAAGGCAACAGTTAATATTGGACAAGGAGAATCTTTTTGGTAAATGTTGTTTGTATTCTGTACAAATAACTCTCTTAAATACCTATGTGCTTTGCCTTTGTCTAAGATGACACTGTGACATTTTCTACTCAACTGTCTTACTGATCCACAGAAACACTCCCTGGAGTGCTCCTTGACGGAGACGGAAGGCAACTACTGTGCGCAGCTGGCCCAGATCCAGGCTCAGATCGGGGCCCTGGAGGAGCAGCTGCACCAGGTGCGGACCGAGACCGAGGGCCAGAAGCTGGAGTACGAGCAGCTGCTGGACATCAAGGTCCACCTGGAGAAAGAAATCGAGACCTACTGCCGCCTGATAGACGGAGAAGATGGGTAAGTACTGCTTCTGTTGAGGGAACTATTTTTTTAAAGGTTATTAAAGACTTTTTGAAGTCAAGTACAAAGTATGTATGACCTACATCACATGGACCTAAACCCCTTCTAGCGTTATTGAAGAATCCAAGGCTCTCCCACCTGAAATCACTATTTGTCATTTTCCTCAGCACAGCACAGAGTGATATAATTAACGAAAGCTCTCCATATTTTTATAGCTCTTGTGTTAAATCAAAAGGATACAAAGGACCAGGAAATGAGATAAAAGGTAAGCAAAACCAGTGTTGAGCATTACTGAATATTTGTATGCTTCAAATTATGGGTTAATTATTATATTTGTATGATTCAAATGATGAGTTAATGAATTTGAATTTATGAATTTGATAAATTCTAACAATTCACATGTGTCACTTTAGATTCATCTAAAGGCACCGTGGTTAAAACAATTGTTGAAGAGATAGATCCTCGTGGTAAAGTTCTCTCATCCAGAGTTCAGACCGTGGAAGAGAAGTCGACCAAGGTCAACAACACGAAGAGCGAGCAGAGGACGCCTTCCTGAACCCCAAGAGAATGGCCTTAAGTTAAAATCCCAAACTGAAGCTAGATGCCTAAGTAAGGGCCCTCTTATTTTTCTGCTTTTCTCCCAGTGAACTAAGACAAACTGTCTTTAGAATAGTAACTTTGGAGGGGGGCTTTCTCTATGGTGGTGTTTCAATAAAAGTTCTTCCTGTTGCAAGTCATCTTCACTGGTTCTGGTCTGTCTTTACATTGTCGACATAACCCAAGCTGGAGCTGAATTTTGTTTTTAACATAGTCTGTTTAATTCAATGGCCTCACTAGTTATGAGTGAATTTAGCAGACAAACTAGCTGGAGTCGCTTTCACATTTCTGTAAAATTTTAAATTTCTCCTCCTTCCCTAAATACTTATTATGCACACACTAAGTACTGGTAATAATAAAACAGTTAATAAAATCTAATCCCGGAGTACAACATGCTCATAGAAGTGAAAATAAGGAATTGCAGAATCAGACATCCTACAAATGGAGAAAAAACTATAAATGGTGACATTTGAAGGTAGAAGGGAAAAGAGAGAGCTGTGGGGACTAGATAGGGCAAGTGGTCAATTCCGCAATGTTAGGCCACAAAACAAGTCTTACATTTAAGAAGACTGATCTTATAACAAGTGTCTTTTTTGACCACAATAGTATAAAACTAGAAAGCAATAACAGAACAAAAGTTGGAAGATTCAAACATATATACAAATTTAATGACACACTCCTGAACAACTAATGGGTCAAAGAAATCAAAAGGGAAATATAAAAATATACTGAGACAAATGAAAATGAAAACTCATTGTACCAAAACCCACGGGATACAGCAAAAGCTGTGTTAAAAGGACACTTTATAGTGACAGGTGTCCACATTAAGCAAGAAGACAGATTGGGAGATCAAAGCTGGTGGCAGAGTAGCTACACTCTCCTCCTCTTAGGACAAAACTGGAATGACAACTAAAATATGGAGCGATCAACCTAAATAACCAGCCAAAGGCCAGCTGAACAGAGATCTTATAACCAAGGATTTACAGCAGAAGCCACATCGGGTGGGAAAGGCAGAAACACAAAAAGGACTGGCCCCGCCCACAGGCATCGACTGAGGTCCCAGGGGGATATCTCAGCTACAAAGGTCTCCCCTGAGGAGCGTGGGGTCTCAACCCCAGGCCAGGCTCCCCAGCCCAGAGCACCAGAGCTGGGAAGAGATGCTTACATAACTTCTGGCTATGAAAATCAGTAGGAATTTTGTCCAACAGGGAAAGGCATGTGTCTGCTAGAGACACAGGCACCCTCTTAAAGGGCCAACACACAAAACTCATTCACAGCCACTCACCCTGGGCTCCAGTGGAGGGACAGAGGCATGCACCAGAGTCGAGTTGGAGGGACTGGGGTTTGTGGCTCTGGGGAGAGAGCTGAAGGGACAGCCACTGCTATCCCTGTGCTGAGTCCCTCTCCCACACCTAAGATGCCATCTTTCCTGGGTGCAGCACTCCCCTATGGCATCATCCTGTGGGAATGCAATGGCCCCGCACTCTGGACGCCTTGTGACTCCACCCTACAGAGCTCACACTCTACTGAGGATTCAGCTGCCTGGGGCAGGGATGTAGAGGTCCGGGCAGACTCGGGGGGTGTCAGTGATTGAGTTGTGTGGCTCTGGGGCTGGGGTCACTCCTCCCTCCTTCTGTCAACCCTGACTGATGCTTCCCCTCACAGAAAACATACTGGCCCCACCCCCCTAATTCCTGGAGGCGCCGCCCTTCTGAGTTTGGGCTCAGCAGAAGCCAGGACAGACTGAGTTGCATGGCTCTAGGACAAGGGTCATCTTCCCTCTCACATCCGACCAGTACAGAGCCCTCCCTTCACAAGATCAAACCTTGGCCTGTTTGGGCCTGGCAGACTCTGCTGGCCTCCCCCTGACAATTGCCAGAGTAGGTATATCGTGAATAAAATAACCACTCTCAGAGACAAAATCTAGGGGTAGAAATGGCCTAGAAAATTTGTCAAGTTTATCTCCCTCTTCCAGAAACGACTAAAGCTAAACTTTTGTAGTAATTGTTAGTTTAGAAGAAATGTATGATTAAAAAACTCAAGAGGCTTGCCCTTATGAAAAATAGACAACAGTGTTTCGAGGAATGAAGCATCAGGCATTCCAGTCCTGCTTTGACATAAAAATACTTCGTGATCTGTGTTGCTACTTAGCTTCAGAGTCTGCTCATCTCCAAAATGGTTCTAATAATATATGCTTAGCTTATTTCACAAAAGATTACAAGTTAATTATTATTTATAAAATATCTAGAAATCAGTTAGTTTATGTTAGTAATACTTGGCAGTCTTGTAAAACCTCTTATCCAAGAAACTCAAGAGTTATAAACTATTACACTGACAACATAGCTGTGTTTATTGTTTTATTCATGAGAAACAAGCAAAAGAGTGAAATTTTGACCCAGTCACAATAGAATCAGTAACAAGTCTCTGAATATGAGCCGCATCTCCCGACTCCTCACCCATTATTCTAAACTTGTGCAGGTGGTCTGAATTACAGTTTTGTATTAATTATCTTCAAATATTTTGGTGAAAAACATCCACGCACTCTGATCCCACCCAATATCCCATATATTTTAGGGACAATCATGTTGGAGGTTTTCCAAACTAGTCAACAGCCTCCACCTTGAAAAATCTCATTCAGAAAAAAAAAACTACTCTTTCAAAACTACCCAAACCCATAATCAGTCGACCAATCAATCTGTACCATTATAAATAATAGAGACCTGACCTTTCTGACATGGTCACTTTATTATAATAATTTAAGTAATTAACATCCATAAAATGTTTGTGCCCTTCACATTGTTTTATAGTCATTAATTATTGAAACAGTTCGACATTATTTATTTTCATTTGCCCAGTAAGGAGATGAGGCCCAAGCAGGCAGATCAGCTTCCCGTGGGCATCAAGGCAAGAGAATAACAAGTCTGCATATCCACGACCTCTCATCTGTTTAGAGTACCAAAGTTCCAGGCAATCATGAAGACACCCCTCCCCATCTATTACTATTTAATTCATCAATATGGAAATTGAGAATCACTTCTCAGAATAATTTTTAATGCCTTATAGACATACATTTAAACTAATAGGCACTAAACAACATTTTGAGGTAGAGGAGGGAACGGGTCGGAGACTCAGGAGTTAGTTGAATGGACTCTGCTCCTGGGCTCAACCCAGAAACCTCAATACAGAGAACTTTCTGTTGAGGCCACATATTCATTCATTTTAGTTACATTGATAAGCAAAGTACTGTAGGACTTCTATTATTTCAGTGTTCAATTTTTTAAAAAGCCAGTTAAAATAAAACCCACCACCAAAAGATCACTATATATTGAGAATGTCTGACTTTAATAAGCAAGAACACACTCAGTCAAGCCTGAGTAACAGATACTCCATAAGCATTTGCAGGACAAAAGCAGTAGACACGTCTCCTTTGACTTACTAATTTTTTGTTATAAAGGGGAAACAAACTGGAATCTATTCTGGAGGTCAAAAAGCTGTATATTTTTACTGTCTAGATTTAAGTTTAGCCTTTGAAACTGTGATTCAGTGTTACTCCACCTGGCACGCACGCAAAGATATCCTTGAGCGCTTTTCCACCTCCTGACCGGGCAGTACTGAAAATCACCCAGTTATGGAAAACAACAATTAGGGTGTGAGTAATATTTTATTATAAATCGAGTAGTTAAGACTGAAATGACTTGCTGAATCCTATAAAAGGCCAATGGAACTAAATACTATGACTGAGGTACTTTGGTTTGGCTCCTGTCTGAGAAAGGGTCACTCACCTGCGCTGTCGCCATGTCCTTTCGACTCGCTGGGGGATCCGGGCAGGTCTGCTCTGGAGCTGGCTGCGGTCGGCGGTCAGGTGGAGGAACAGGCTTCAGGGCTGGGGATGTGTGCGGTGGGTCGGGAGCCGGAGGCAGCTTTTCCTGTACTCTTGGGAGCGCTTCTTCCGGAGGCTTCTTCTACGGTGGCGGTGGAGGCTTGGGAAGTGGGACCTGTGCTGGTTTTCTTGGAAATGAGCACGGCCTCCTCTATGGGAACGAAAAGGCGGCCATGCAGAACCTCAACGACCGCCTGGCGTCCTACCTGGACCATGTGCGAGCTCTGGAGGATGCAAACACAGACCTCGAGCAGAAAATCAGGGGCTGGTATGAGCGCTATGGGCCTGGTTCTTTCCCGGGGCTGGATCACGACTATAGTGCATATTCCTCAGTCATGGAAGATCTTAAAAGGCAGGTAAGAAATACAGCTGTGCATACTTTTAGTATAAATTCAGGGTGTCCATAACTTAAAAAAGACAAAATATTAAATGTGCTTGGTAAATGTATAATGTAGAATTTGCTGACTCTGTAGGCTTAGTGCTTGGGACTGAGCCTTATAATAAAAATTCGCGGAATTAATTAATGAAACAAATAGTTTTAAAATAAATATAATTATAATCACTTTGTTGATCTTATATTTAGCACAGAGTGTTTAATCAAGAGTAATAAAAGTATCCATGATTATGAAACTTACACTTTGGCTTTTAAGTTCCAGACATGTATCATCAGAAGAAAATCCAAATTCCTTTAATGTAGAAAAAGATTATACTAAAATAGATGCTTGATAGGTTAGGAAGATAAAAATCACACTTAAATACGGAGTCTTCCTGGCTTTTGGAACATAACATTTTGCACAATCTACCCTATTTAGATCATTTCTGTGACCACCTATAATGCCAGCCTTGTTCTTCAGAATGAAAATGCCAGACTGACCGCTGATGACTTCAGGCTGAAGTAGGTGAAAATAAAGTCATTGATTATAATAAAGGCAGAAATACTACACTTGGAGTAAAAAAACATATCTTTTGCTTATAAAACCAACATGTTTTTTATGAAGTCAGGCTAGATCACTGAAGAAATGAAATCTGTCTTGTAAAAAGAGCTGTCATCAGTTTTAAGGAATATTTTTATTCCATGGTTAAACATATTGGGATGACAAAAATCAAGTCTGCAAAACAACTCCTCCAAAATAATATTCATAGATCAGTAGTTCTTCCAAAGTGATGCATCCCTTTGCCATGGCGATCAGCTTCCCAAGTGTGTAGAGACGTCATATTTTTCGGTGCCTGAAATGTCAGAAGAAGGTGTCCTTTGCAGCTGCCTATGATTGCAATTCCCAAGCTCTTTAATTACCTTTCAGGTACGAAAATGAGCTTGCTCTGCACCAGAGCGTTGAGATGGACATCAGTGGGCTGCACAGAGTGATGGATGAGCTGACCCTTTGTACAGCCAACCTGGAGATCCGATGTGAGACACTCAGCGAGGAACTGACATTCCTGAAAAAAAATCACGAGGAGGTAAGAATACCGCAGGGTGGCTTTGTATAAGCATCCGATTTCCTTCCTTGAGTTCACTGTTCATTTCACAGCAGAGTGTGATTCTTAACAGTCTAGCATGAACATCAGCACTGATCCCTTTTCCAGGAAATGGAGGTCCTGCAGTGCTCAGCCGTGGGGAACGTGAATGTGGAAATGAACGCAGCCCCTGGAGTGGATCTAACTGTTCTGTTGAACAACATGAGGGCTGAGTATGAGGACTTGGCCCAGCAGAACCGCCAAGAGGCCGAGGCCTGGTTTAACGAGAAGGTACGTCTGCGGCGTATCACACACCAAGGGCTTGTTTGTTCGGTAGACTGGTCACTAACGGTTCTGACAATTACGCTGCAGAGTGCTTCGCTGCAAGAGCAAATTTGTGATGAGGCGGGAGCAGCCACAGTGGCCAGAAATGAGCTGATGGAACTGAAGCGCAATCTGCAAACCTGGGAAATAGAACTTCAGTCCCTCGGGGCCACGGTGTGTAGCAGTCGCCACTGATCTGAGTATCTGTGTGTGCATGTACAAGTAAACACATATATGTAACCAACTTGATAACAAAGTATATGTAACTGAAAATATAAGATACAATTAATGTACGGATATATTAAATATCAAGAATTTTGTCCATAAACATTATTTCTGACTCATCAACCCCCCGAATTTTTTTAAAAGAAATTTTTTCAATGGAAAGAAAATTTTTTTTACTTTGTTATGATGGTTTTGATTGCATACAAGTACTTTTCTGCCTTGAGAATGTTTAAAATAGGAACGTGTGATTTATCGGTTCCCCAGGTAAGCCTTGCCTTCTTCTTCTTTCAGAAACATTCCTACGAATGCTCCTTGGCAGAGACTGAAGGTTATTACTGCCTTCAGCTCCAGCAAGTCCAGGGTCAAATCGGGGAGACGGAGAAACAGCTCCAACAGATCCGAGTGGAAACAGCAGACCAGAAGCTGGAGTATGAACAGCTTCTAGATATCAAAATAATTTTAGAAAAGGAAATTGAAACTTATTTCACATTAATAGATGGAGAAGAAAGGTAAATATTACCTTGTGAAAAGTTAATTTAGTGATTAAAAAATTAATCTCACATCAGCTAGGCTCTCTCAGTCTACACGTACACTGGTATTGTATCTTAGAACGTCCCGCTCTCCAGACCATACTCCGTGGCCTCAGAAATTGATTACTGCATCCACGTGAAATGAAAACAGGCAGCAAAACAAAATGTCTAAGTATGTAAAATATTGGTATCTACAGTAATATGTAGAACATTTACATACAGAACACTGACCAATTCCTCTGCTCCAATCCGGGGTGGGGGAAGTTGCTGTCTGTGATTCGGTGTTGAAGCATGTGTCTCGTAATAACACAGTATTTTTTATTACGTGATTAGTCACCAGATACGCACCCGTATTGAGTGGGTTGTTACATCTTCACTTGAAAGGTGAGCAATGAAGACACAGAAAATTTCTTTGCCAAAGTCACCAGTAGCTTGATGGCCAACAGCAACCACCCTAAAATCGCAAATCTGGGTCCAGATGGCACCACTGAGTGAATCTAAGCACATTGCTTAAGCTCTTTAAAGCCCAGCATTTTTACTGGTAAAACTAGGATAACACCAAAATCATACTCTGAAATACTTTTAACAACAGTGCCTCACTGTGCAGGAAAAGTGCTCGTGACCGTGGCTGGCACGCAGGAGGCACTCGGTGATCAGCGGCTGTCACTAAATGCTCGTCCCTGGTCATACCACGACTTGATAGCATCTTATGCATCCCCTAAGGCTAGTGTCCGCCTCACAGCACATCCTCGTAGGAACCCAGCAGTGACTGCTGCCTCCTTCCAAGTGCTCATCGCACCATTCATTTTTCACTTCTCTTACCGCCTTCCATGCCGTGGCACAGGGAACTTTTTGCAAGGCTATGCTTCGTTTCCTTTTCAACAGTGCAGACTGCCTGTAGCTGGCTCTGCACTTTCTGCAGTGCATCGTCCGGTGCCTCCTGCACAGTCGGCGCACCAGACACGCCCACTGGCCAGGGGCAGACTGAAAAGTCAGCAGGAGGACCTGGAGTCCCAGTACTGCTAAGATGAGAGACAATTTTTTATTATAAACATCCATTTAATCTCTTCTGTCACTCTATTGAAGTCATGAAAAGCTCACTAATGTCTGTTTAACATAAGAATTTGAACCTTATTGAAACTAGAACGTCAAAACTTTTCTTCCCAATTTATAGTTATTTATGAGCTCCCTAATGAAAAAAATGCAATAATTTACTCTTCTCTTCACAGAAAAAACAAGTCTACATGTGGCCAATCAAAACCATGTGAACCCGTCAATTCCGAAAATCAAGTCCAAGGTACAGAAGGGCCTTTCCTTGCTGTGACTCTTTTAAACTCCAGCAATTGTATTCTATAAGTCACCTATTTGGAAGCTACCATATTTGGCCATGTATAATGCACACCCATGCTTTTGGCCCCAACGTTCAGGAAAAAAATCTTTCATTTTAATTTTTTTTTTAAGATTTTATTTATTTATTTTTAGAGAGGGAAGGTAGAGGGAGAGAGAGAGAGAGAGAGAGAGAGAGAGAGAGAGAGAGAAACATCAATGTGCGGTTGCTGGGGGACATAGCCTGCAACCTAGGCATGTGCCCTGACTGGGAATCGAACCTGCGATGCCTGGTTCGCAGCCCGCGCTCAATCCACTGAGCTACGCCAGCCAGGGCTCATTTTAATTTTTTAATTCAATTTTGTATTTATTTATATTTAGATACTTGTTTTTTACATTATAGAGGAATTTTAGAGTTTATTTTTGAACTATTACAATACAAGAAATTTGATGTAACAAATAATTACAAAACACAAGAACAAATACAAGGTATTTCTGGTACCACACACGTAAAACACGCATCCTTATTTTTCCCTCAAAAATTTTGGCAAAAAGTGCACATTATACCTGGCAAAATACAATAAGATTGTTTCTAGGTTTAGGTCTAGTGAGGGACAGGGTGAGGGAAAGGCAGTACAATAGTTCTCAATATTCGTATTTCGTATTCCTGTCAAACAGATACGGTCAAATTTTATGAAATTACTGAAATGGGGAACCAATCCCCCAACATCTTTTTTTACTTAGAACCTATTAATTTTACAGTTTTAATGCTTTGATGTTAGAGCTGCTTTATGTTAAATCACAAAGCTAGGGCAAGCTGGTGTTTAAAAGAAGGCTTTTTTGTGTATGTCAGGCCTGTACTTGCTTGACACTTACATGTTTTAATCCTTGTTTCACTCATTCTTTCAAACACCCACTGCTCTAAACACAGTGGGAAATACAGGAAGGACAGCCCAGGCCTTGCTAGGCAGAGACTCCAAACACAGTGTATCCATGTCTCCGTTTACTACACACTTGCAAACACCGTTTTTAAAAAGCTTACCCATCATAACTAAATACCTTTCAACCCCATTCTTAATGGACCCTAAACTTTCATTTATTTTATTTTAGACTCAAAAGAAGAAACTGTTATTAAAACAGTGGTCGAGGAACTAGATCAGCTCGGCAATGTCCTTTCACTGAGGGTCCGCTCACTTGAAGAAAAATCCTCTAAAATAAGCAATATTACGATGGAACAACGAGTGCCTTGTAAAGCACCATGATGGCGGGGAAGGGGATGTTATTTTTAAAGGCCTGTCTTTGCAAAATCCCATTGGCTAACTAACCTAAGGAAATGGCTCACTTCTGTTCTTAAAAATAAATAGGCTACAATTTGTTTTTCTCTCCTTCCTTTTCTCAAGTTCTTTGCATGTAATCTTTTCCAGGGGTGCAAACTGGATAATTCCATGTATCTGACGTTCTGGCATAGACGAAATTATAGACGTAAAAAACTGGTCAGCACTTTCCTGGAGCGGGGACTGTGAGAGAGGTCAACTACAAAGGATATGAGGGGTTCGGGGGCGGGGTAACAAACTGTCCTGTATCTTGATTATGGCGGGGGTCACATGACCATGCGTCTGTCAAAACTCAGAGAACTGTATGGTTAAGACGAATTTTACTATACCTACACTAAACCTCAATAAATCTAATGAAAAAGAGCTGACAAAGAATTGAAGGCATCTGTCCTAAAGAAAGATGCGAATGTAGTCAGCATTATTAATAACAGCCAAATGTTGGAAGCCATCTGAAAGTCCTCTAATGAGATAGCAGTTAAGCAAGTTACTTAACATTAGGTTTGGCCCTGAGGAACAGTAACAAAACAACAGGACTTGGCACAGAGAGAAGTTTGTTCCTTCCACACGCACAAATTCAGAGGTAGGCTATGCAGGGCTGGGATAGCAGGTTCGCACTGGAGAACCCTCAGAGACCCAAGTCCCTTTTAGCTTCCGCTCTGCCACACCCCGAAGTTGGCCCTGGCTCGTGGTCCCAGACGAAGCGCCAACCATCACATCCAGCCGCTACACTCCGTGCAGCAGGGTGGGAGAAGGTGGGACGAAGACTTGTGTCAGCTCTGTCTCAGATACAGTTTCTAGAACACACCGCATATACTTCTGCTTGTAGCACCTTGGCTAGCTCAATCTCAAAGCAAAGAATGCTGGAGGAAGTGGTCTTTCCTGTGGGTAGCTATCGCCCAGTTAAAGATGGGGGCCAGCCAACACTTTTGTTCACATTAGACACCTACCTATCCGTGCTCTAAGGCATGGAGGTGAACAAAGCCAGTTACAGAACAACACATGTAACACAGATGACTCATCCGTGGCACATGTGGGTTTACATGCTATGTGTGTATGCAAACACATGGAGAACCATCTGGAAGGGTAAGCTGTGGTTACCTGAGAGCGTAAGGAGGATGGAAGAGAGAGGAAGGTGAGAAAGAACTTCAACATTTTATTCTATAGTCTTAGGTACTGCTTGATCCATTTACATCAAGAATGTTTCCATGTAGCCCTGGCTGGCGTAGCTCAGTGGATTGAGCGCGGGCTGCGAACCAGGCATCGCAGGTTCGATTCCCAGTCAGGGCACATGCCTAGGTTGCAGGCCATGTCCCCCAGCAACCGCACACTGATGTTTCTCTCTCTCTCTCCTTCCCTTCCCTCTCTAAAAATAAATAAATAAAATATTAAAAAAATAATAAAATAAAATAAAAAAGAATGTTTCCATGTAGAGAGTAAAATGGTGGGTGCCACGTTCATATCAGCATTATTTGCAACAGCCATAAGGTAGAGGCAACCCAAGTGTCCGCCTGCTGTTGAATGGATAAGCAAAATACGGTGTCTATGTACCTGCCATGGAACATTATTTGGCCTTTAAAGAAAGGAAATTCTGACACATGATACGATGTTGAAGACACTACGCTAAGGGAAATAAGCCAGTCACAAAAAGAGAAAGAATGCAGTGCTACTTATCTCGACTGCCCAGAACAGTGACTGGCGTGGGTGCTTTATAAACACTTGTGAAATAAGTGAACGAACGAATCCACATGTTCACAACCATATCCATAAATGTGGCAATTGTGTCCATAAGCCAATTCCCAGATTCTGCAAAAATTTTCATAATATCTAGGGTTTTCAATAAACGTATGGGGATCCTCACCCAGTAAATAGTTAATTTACTGACTTTCACTGAAGCTGAAACCACAGGAAGTAAAAACAGATAAAATATTTCCTCCTAGGTTTGCTTCAACTTTTGCTGGGTCAGGAAACAAGTTAATGTCCTTCCAAACTCCCACAGCCCATAACAGCAATTAGGGGTGTGTCCTAATTACCAAAATGGATAAGAGGGGGCCGCTGCCCCTAGACAGAAGTGTCAACAAAAGATGATGCATGTCAGCCAAAATGGAATTTACTTCCCATCGGCAGCAGCCGCAGGCGTGTGCAGGGGTGGAACCGGTAAATCAAGGACCAGGCTGGGGAGAGCGTGATTCTGGTCTGTTCTCTACTTACGTGGAAAGAATCGTGACGATAAAATAAGAAAAAGTCTCGGAAACGTCATAATCTGCCTCGGCATAAATAGCCCAAAACCATGACACCAGATTTTTCTGGTGTGGTGGACTGAGGAGTTTTATCTTCCAAGGAGGGAAGTGCAGAATGACTCATGCACAATTTTCAAATGTAATAAGGAACCTGAAATTGCTCCACCCAGACCCATTTCTCAGATAACCACCAACCTGAGGGCAACTACCCTCCTACAGAAATGAGCCCAGCAAAGTTAGTTACTAATTAGGAAAAATCATCCAATTATGCTAACTTGCTGAGGCTGGCAAGCCGCGTTTCCCCCTGTGTAGGCAGAATACCATCCAGAACACACTTGCGAACTGTCTATAAAAAGGCAAACCGAACAGCCGAGACGCGAAGGCATTCCGTTCTGGCTTACAGCTCTGCCAGGCGAGGGTCGGGCACCATGTCTCTGCGACTTTCCAGTGGCTCCAGGAGGGCCTGTCCCCGCCCCACCACAGGATCGCTCAGGCTCTCGGGCGGGGGAGCCACCTTCGGGGCTGGAAATGCTTGCAGCATGCCTGGAATCGGAAGCGGCTTCTCCTGCGCCTTCGGGGGCAATGCACTGGGGGGAAACGCAGGCGGAAGCAGCTCCTGTGCAGGCTTCACTGTGAACGAGGGCGGCCTCCTTTCGGGCAACGAGAAGGTGACCATGCAGAACCTCAACGACCGCCTGGCATCCTATCTGGACAACGTGCATGCTCTGGAGGAGGCCAACGCGGACCTCGAGCAGAAGATCAAGGGCTGGTATGAGAAATTCGGGCCTGGCTCTTGCCGGGGGCTGGATCACGACTACAGTAGATACCTCCCCATAATTGATGATCTCAAAAGTCAGGTAAGAAGTCACAGTTCAAAATCATTTTTGTGAACTTACATTTCTAAATACTCTTTTCCTTTCCTCACTGGATACTGAAAATCGTTTTCATCTCTGCTACTTGTCATTTCTTGAAAGGAATTTCAATTTAGCACCGGAAATAAGCATTAAGTAGATTCCGTTGGTTAACCTCACGACTTGAAATGTCGCTGTCTAGGAATCAATTTTGATTATTTCCATTTCCTAATCTAAAAAAACCACTTCAAGTTTTTTTTTATTGATTGTGATAAGCTGCCTTTAAAAAAATCGAACTCCCCATTTCTAGATCATCGCTTCCACCACCAGCAACGCTAATGCTGTTCTCCAGATCGATAACGCCAGGCTGACTGCTGACGACTTCAGACTCAAGTAAGTAGACTCTCGAAGAGTGAAAGAATCCATGGAGATTAATGGGAAGCATTACACAGAATTTATTTTTGGTCCCTCCGTTAAATATTAAGCAGCTCTTATTGCAGCACGGTAAAACACTTGCATTTAAAATAAACAGAATGTTACTACTTTTTCATGCTTTTGCCATGAAATAGAAAGTATGAACAGCTATAAAAGTCATGTTGAATACCCTCATTCTTTTCCTGTCGAAGAAATACCATAAAGAAAATAATAACTATCGTGCAATAAACTTTGAAAATGTCTCCCGTGGCCAAATCGGCCACTCCTAGTGTTTGATCACTGATGGGTGACTGTTTCTCCAACCATGTGACAAATCGGAAAACCATTAACACTCTCGAAGGTACGAAAACGAGCTGGCGCTTCACCAGAGTGTAGAATCCGATGTCAACGGGCTGCGCAGGGTTCTGGACGAAATCACCCTGTGCAGGACAGACCTGGAGATTCAGTACGAAACCCTGAGTGAGGAGATGACCTACCTCAAAAAGAACCATAAAGAGGTAAGAGCTGAACGTCTATATTCCCCCCCGCCCCCGCTGCAGACTCTATCTACCTGGCAGGCGGTAATGTACTTGACTTCTTAAACAAGAAAGTGGTCCTAACGACCCACTATCAGACAGGCATGGGGCCTGAGCTGTCTTCAGAAGTGGCGAAGTGTTCATACAGATTCACCCTCGCTCTCTCATCGTTTCCCACGGGAAGAAAAAGAATCATGTTTTCCAGTCCAATCGTGATGGCAAGAGCTGCGTTTGGCTGGATAATTAGAGCTAAGTTAAAATGGCACACTTAAAAGATTACACCTAATTAGATGAAAGATACATGCTTTAAGAACACTCTAAGGAAACTAGATCTGAATTTCTTACACCACTGGCAGATTTAAAACACTCAGACATTTTCCCCATACACACAAAAAGTACATATACTTAATATTAATACATATTCTTCGTAGGTATGGCTATAAAAATAATGAGACTGAAATTAAACTGTTATATCAAAAATTACACTTCCAAACAAACAGCATATGTGTCCAAAGCAGTCAGCCTGGGAAGCGAGATTCTAAATCAGAAAACACAGCCACTACAACCAGACACGCCTTTGGGGTTGTTTTCAGAACTACTGTTTCCTGAGAACACCTTTATTCTTTGAAAAGGAGTTTGATATTTTTAAACAGCCAAACACTTCTTAAGGGAGAAGAGCAAGCTGGAGTGCTGCTTGGTGAGTGGCGAGGCTGTCTTGTAAACCTAACTATCCGAAGAACTACAGTGATGTAAATATACGGGTTCAAGTACGGCTATGACCCCTTGGTAGTTAACAAGTTTCTGATGTATTGAACGCAATTAATTTTCTTAATAACTCACAGGCAAACTCCCATGCATCTTTTTCCTTTTATTTTTCTGTTTGAGCTAAGGAAGTTTTCCCTGAATCCTCAGAAGCAAAATCCCCACCTGGAGATAGAGAAGGCATGGGAACCATCAGGGAGGAACAAAAGTTAGACTCACCAGAGGGAGTTGGGGCTGGGAGGAAAGAAAGCCTCATTATTGCCATTAGGACCAATCCAGGCTAGGATCGGGGTGGAGGAAGGTTCCTGCAGCAGAGACATCAGCTGATCTGTGTTGTTTCAGTTGGACCCAGTCTCAGCAGTGATGGCTGCCATCCGCAATCTTAGACCTGACTCACTGCATCCCAATGGCACACAAGTCAGGTGGAATAATAGGAACCAATACGCAAAACTGATTCCAGCCTCTGTAATAATGATAATGACCATAATAACTAGCATTTATTCAGTATTTATATGCCAGGTAGTTTTGTTGATCTTATTACTATTTCCCATCTTTCAACAGCACAGAGAAGGATATTTTTTTTATCCTCAACTTTCAGATAAGAAAATTGAGACTTGAAATCAAGCAACGTTCCCAGGTTCACCTAGCTACTATAGGGCAGAACCAAAATTCACGGAGATTTGGTTTGACACCGAAGTCCATCAAAACACTATAATGATGGACTTCGTAATAAATGTCCTGTGTGAGCCTAATAGCTTAATAGGTAGCTAGGATTCTTTAGAAGATGATGTTCCTCCTTTACGAATGACAAATAAATAAGTTTGTAATTATAAATAAATATGAATTTATAAACAAATATTCCAACTGTTTCGAATTACGCAAACTCAGCCTGTCCACCACAGCTGTGCTGCAATCGGGACGAGCTGAGTGGCGAGCCCATCAAAGTAGAATGATGGCCATTCCACGGAGGTGGAGACGTTTAAGCTCTCCATGAAGAGAGTAGGAGATGATGGGTCACTCACTCAAAATATTTTAAGGACTTTCATTTGGAAAAGGAATTAAGATGTTTTCTGTGCAGCAGAACTAAAACCAATTGAAGAACTGGAGTTTTTGAGCTGCAATTGGGTTCACCCAAAGACAGACCTCTGGAGCAATTAAAGCTCCAAAAATGAAACAGCCTCTTTCCGTGAGTTCACTGTCATTTGAAAGTTATGTCCATTGGACAGGAAATATAAAATGTAGAGAGAGTTCACCACGCAGCCTGGGAGATGCACCCAGGGGAACGCTAAGAACCCTTATGAAGCTGAGCTTCTAGACTTTGCATGAGGTCCCAGTATAACTGAGCTGCGCGCTTTTCTGCCTCTAGGAGATGCAGGCTCTGCAGTGCGCCGCAGGGGGCAACGTAAACGTGGAGATGAACGCGGCGCCCGGGGTGGACCTCACGGTCCTGCTGAACAACATGCGGGCTGAGTACGAAGCGCTGGCGGAGCAGAACCGCCGGGACGCGGAGGCCTGGTTCAACGAGAAGGTGAGTCTCCTCCCGAAAACAAGCTCGCTGCATTTTGATGCTGTTCCCACTGCTAAGACTTTCTGCCTCACTTGGACCTTTCAGAGTGCTACGCTGCAACAGCAGATCTCGGAGGATGTCGGAGCCACGACCTCCGCCCGGAATGAGCTGACTGAGATGAAGCGCAATCTGCAGACGCTGGAAATTGAACTTCAGTCTCTCCTAGCCACGGTAGGAAGGGACAGTTTCCTGCCATCTCCTAGGTTATCGTTTTAAATAGGTGACAGTTGGTTTTAAATCTCTTAACTATGTTGAGAATACATCCATATATTACTTTATGTAATTAAAGCATGAAGAATAATAGTTTATACGGAACAGCAAAAACAGCAACATCAATGTCTGTATGTTTATTCTCCCTAAAAGACTTGCTCACTCTAAGGGTGCCACAACCTTCTTAACCATCTGTCAGTGCAAAATCTAAAACAATTATGAGCAAAGTTAACAAGAGGAGAAAGTCGTATGTCAAAGCAAGTTTGTGTATCCGGATATCCATCCATCTCAGCTTCTTCATCGTTTCCTTTCAGAAACACTCCCTGGAGTGCTCCTTGACGGAGACGGAAGGTAACTACTGTGCGCAGCTGGCCCAGATCCAGGCTCAGATCGGGGCCCTGGAGGAGCAGCTGCACCAGGTGCGGACCGAGACCGAGGGCCAGAAGCTGGAGTACGAGCAGCTGCTGGACATCAAGGTCCACCTGGAGAAAGAAATCGAGACCTACTGCCTCCTCATCGGTGGAGATGATGGGTAGGAAAAATAACTTTCTGGGGAAGTAAATATACTGAAGTCTGCATGAAACTTAGGTCTCTGGAAAGTGCGCATAAACTGATATGAACACACTTATTATCATAGACGCTAAGTATTAATCATGATATCCTACTACTAAGATACAATTTAGCAACATCCTACAAAACCAAAATGCAACAGGCCCTGTATTTAATGTATGAAAATTTGAAAGTCACCTATTGATGCTAAAGCAGGTGTAACGCACTAAAATGTTCTCACCGAACATCTAAAGAAAACGGCATAGTGGGTCTAGAACTGAAGGGGCTGTCTCCGACTCACTCCTTGTAATGTTTCAACGACATGTGTTCACAGGGCTTGCAAGTCTGGAGGGCACAAGACCAAAGACTATGGACCTGGAAATACGGGAAGTCAAGTCAAAGGTAATTCCAAGCAAAATCTCCCTCTGTGCTTCCTACTGCATTTGCAATGCTCAGCTTGCCTGCTTTTATCTGGCCAGAATACACATCTCATATACTATATGTGAGAATAGATACAATAAAGATTTGTGGTAGATGTCAGCGTGAGCTAGATGTCCACCTTTGGTGACATGTGCTCATTTTAAGCAGAGCAACGTGTCACCATGTTTTTAGTGAGTCGCAAAATCAGAAGTCACTAAAAATGAGTCTAAGTATTTGTGCTTATTGCGTAGTTTATATAAAAATCTTATTGTCCCTGTAATTGATATAATTTCTTATTTTTTTAAAAGTTTATTATGGTAAAATGTGCAGAACATAAAATTTACCATCTTAATCATTTTTTAAAAGATTTTATTTATTTATTTTTAGAAAGGGAAGGGAGGGAGAGAGAGAGAGAAACATCAATGTTCAGTTGCTGGGGGACATGGCCTGCAACCCAGGCATGTGCCCTGACTGGGAATCGAACCTGCGATACCTGGTTTGCAGCCCACGCTCAATCCACTGAGCTACACCAGCCAGGGCCTGTCTTAACCACTTTTGTGTGTACAGTTCGGTGGCTTTATGTGCATTCACATTCTTGTGCAACCATCCATCTCTGGAACTCTCTCCATCTTCTAAAACGGAAACCCTACATCCGTTAAACAACTCTCCATCCCCTGCTCCCCACCCCTGGCAACCGCCACTCTGCTTTCTGTGTGAACCTCACTACGCTGGGGACCTCCTATCAGTGGAATCCTGTAGCATCTGTCTTTTTGTGACTGGGTTATTTCACTTAGCATAATGCCCATTAGAAGATGGCATGTGTCAGAATGTCCTTTCTTTTTAGAGCTCAGTCATTTTCCCTTGTGTGTTTATACCATATTTTGTATCCATTCCTCATTAACGGACACTTGCTGCTTCCACATTTTAGCTATTGGGACCTTATTCGTCTTTTCTCAGCTCTCTAAAATCTCCTTTTAAATTTTAATTTTTAGATCCGGCCAAAGCCATAGTGGTTAAGAAGGTTCTCGAGGAGGTAGACCAACGCAGCAAAATACTGAGCACCAGGCTCCACTCCCTGGAAGAGAAATCCCAAAGCAATTAGTCTGAGACACAAGAGCTAGCACACGCCAAGTACTTTCCGAGAAGAGAAGGCGTGGCGTCGTAGATCTGCCCCGGAAGAAAAATGGGCAAGTCTAAAACAAAACCCGTCTCTTCATCTTCCTGTTACTGAAATGTAATCTCTAGCAATCAGTAGTGGTATCTCCCCATTCATCTGGAAGAGTGTCACATACAAATGTGATGACTCATCTGATTACCCTATAGAAAATAACGTCAATTCTTTGTGTTCAATAAACCTTTCTTTAGCAAGTTATCACTGATGGCATTGTCTTACATTGAAAATGTTCGTGTCTGTGGTACAGATATGTGAACACCTAGCAGCATGAAAACCTTAAAAAATTTGAGAGATTTCCATCTAAATTTTCAAGAGGTTTTCCCAAAAATTCAAAATGTGACAAATACAGAATGAATAAAAATACTTTCACTTAAAGCCCTGATTTGCCACACTCTGGCTTAATAGCAAGTCTATTCTCCCTTCATAGTAAATAAATATATACATTTCAGGTTCGTGTGTAAAATGGGGGTTGTAAGAGTACCTCTCTCAAATGGTTATTATAAAGATTAAACAAATGACTATGAAGTATACTTACCGAATAGGCACTCAATAAATGCCAACTTATTATTAATAATTGATATTTATAATGACCAATTTTTAAATATAATTTCCCTTTTGAAAATATATTTAAACAATATTCCAAAACTAAGGGAGCTTAAAACAAAAAATTCTGTTTTAGAATTCAAACTCCATTAATGGAGTCACTCACTTGTATTACAAAGTATACCTGATATTTATAACTCTCATCACTAATGAACTCATCCCTAATAAAAGGGAGAAAATTAAATGGACTAAAACATAATTTCCTCAGATCAAACATTACCCCTGGAGACTTAGTTGACCCTCAGTCCTCTGTGGATGGATTATCCATATTCTAATCCATCCATGAAAATTTAATTTCAAGCTCCATCCGAAAATATCAAGCAAAAAGGATAATTGGGGTTCATTAAGGGCACTATGATTATCCTTGAATTACTTTCATCATCTATTTCTAATGCAATCTTAGCCAGCAGCCACTAGAATCAAAATGTCTCTAATGATGTCCCCCATTAGATTACGTGAGACAAAAACATTGCAATCTTAGACAAAATTCATGAGTTCTCAGAAATGCAGTTTTCCCAGTAAGTGTGAACATAATAGACATTCCCTGCCAGGCAGAAAATACTGTGTGATGTTATGCCCTTGGGTTCTATGCCCTTGTTCCCCTTTATGTAATAACAATAATCAAGAATTCTCTCAGTAGTAAGACTTTTTAGTTAGGAATAATTCTGCTTAATTTTGAAAGCTTAATTTCTGAAAGTTGTGATAGTTATATCATACAGAGAAGATGACTGTCAGGGCACATACAGAGCCGTGGTTCATCCACGGTAATCAGTGCGTCCACACCGCTCCCCCATAACGTGCTCCTCTCCCCTCCACACCTCTGCCACCCTCCCCACCTCGTTCGTGGTTCCCTGCAGCGTCCACTCCCAGCAACTCTGAGAATCTTCAGGTGTTGACATGGATGTCTTACCAGATAGGGTCTTACTTTAGGAGGAAACCAAATCTTGTAAAACGTAGATGTCCTTTCTTAGGCTTAAAGGTATATTCACACAGACCTAGGCAATAAAACTGCCCGAATGGTGGGTTTATATGCAGTTATAGGAACGATGCAAGAGGAAGGAGGGAGACAGTGTTGAACCTGGTCTGTAATAATCCTAACCTTACCTCCGCAGACCTCTCTGATTTGTTTCTTTAGAACGCATGTTGACACGCACCTGGAGCGTGCTCACACATGTTAACTGAGCATCTGGAACTGGTGCTTTCATACTTTTTGTGTGGAATAATTCCAACTCAGTCCCACTTCTTTTCTTACCTTTGTAGAGGAATGCAGATAGGTTCATGTGGCTAAAGGCAATACTTGCGTCTACTGCTCATTGATTTGGTCAAAAAAAGGTATTAATTAAGTGCCCAGTACAATGCTAGGGGCTGAGGATCTATGGGAACGCAGACAAATTGCGCTCCTGCTTTCACAGGGCTCACATACTAAGGAGGGCATAGGCAAGTGACAAACAAAAGGACATCAGATGCTGCCAAGCGCCTTGAAGACAATAAACAGGTGGCATTAAAGTTATACGTAGAATTAATTTAGAGGCACAGCTGAGTGGTGACGTGGAAAGGCCAATGCCCCTGAAAGAAGGTTCTTGTTACCCGTGTTTCCCGATGAAGAGGGGGCATGTCACGACATACAGGGCCACGTGGGGAACACCAGTGTTGGTCAAGAAGCAGAAAGAAGCCGGGGAAAGGCAAGGTCTAAGCCTTTACTGGGGATTTTGCAGGAAAGGAAAGGCAGAATACACAGTTCAGAAGTGGCTAATTTGAATAATTTCCTTGGGCTTTGCACTATAGAGCACTCTCTAATGGCCTGGTACGCTGCCCTGGGATGAGATGGGGCAGGGGAAATATGGGCTTGGTGTGTGAGAGTTAGGTGAGACAGTGGGCTGGGTGGGTTGCATATGAAAGACACGCCTCCAGCAGGGCCTTTGCTGTCAAACTGGCTAGCCCTGAGCCAGCAAGCTGCTTAAGATGTCAAAACATCATAAAATACAGAAAATAAAAAGCATGATTAATACAGGGATCAGGTGGTTCCTTTAGATGGGTGGTCATTGGAGACTTTTCATAGGGGATGAGATTTGAGCAGAGGCCCAAATGAATGAGAAGGAGCCACTTATGAGAAGCTCCATGGACGGCTAGTGCAAGGACCCTCGCTCAGGCTGGCAGGAAGAAGGCCGGCTTGCTGCAGAGGCAGAAGTGTGGCCAGTGTGGCTGGGGCAAAGCGGGCAGGGAGGAGGGAGGTTCAAATGAGGCCATGGAGGAAGCTGGACTTTATTCAAAACTCAGTTGGAAGCCATGAGAGGTTCAGACCAGAGAGTTCCAACCCTCTAGGAAAATTACTCTGGTAGCTGTGTGGAGAATGGGTTGTATGTAGGAAGGAGGAGCGAAAGGAGTAAGCCTCTTGGAGTAACCTGCATGAGACATGGAGGAGGTGTGGCCTGGCCTCGAAGACTCCTGCTTTTTTTTTAAAGATTTTATTTATTTACTTTTAGAGAGAGGGGAAGGAAGGGAGAAAGAGAAACATCGATTTGCAAGAGACACACAGATCAGTCACCTCTCGCATGCTTCCAACTGGGGACCTGGCCCACAACCCAGGCATGTGCCCTGACTGGGAATTGAACTGGCAACCCTTTGGTTCAAAGGCTGGGATTCAGTCCACTGAGCCACACCAGCCAGGGTGAAGACTCCTACTTAGTCTCTGTGAGAAATCCTCCCAGAATATCCACTCCACAGCACCTAGGTCCACAGCCTCACCCTGTGCCGTGGCTGCCTCTTATGTTCCATCTGTCTCAGGATTTGGCCAACTGTAAGCTCTTGAGAGCAGGGGTGATTTCTGTCCTCTCTGAACCCTCAGCACCTACACAGAACTGAACAAACAAATGACGTGACTCAGGCTTGTGCCGAAACAATCCAAAGCTGCACCTAAGGCCTAAAAGAAATTTAAAAAATTAGTCATTGAAACTTTTAGATGCCAAAATAAACTTGGATTGCTCCAACCTGTACCTTACTTAGCATAATAAATATCCAAAAGGCATCTATGAAAATGAATGCAAGAGAACCAGATCATCAATTCTGAGGACTGATTATACAATAGTTTTTCTAAGATGTAGGCAAAAATTTTGCCCATAACTGGTATTATGACAAGAAATTATCCTGTAGTTACAAGGCCGTACTGCAAAAAATGGCAGTTGTCTGGGTAACGTCATAAAGCAACAGTCCTGGGCTCTCTTCAGCGTGCATCCCCCCGGGATGAATGTGAGCATGTCACGCCAGCCCCACCAGAAATTCTGACATGCACGCCCCTCCCCACTCCCAGCTGACAGTTTTCATCACAAAAGTTTGCCTATAAGGCTTTGGCAGGTCATGTCCTGCATTAGGGAGCCCAGCCCACACTCCACTCCCAAAGCTGAGTCCATGAGAGGGAATGTTTGTACAAAGCTACAGCAAAACTGCAGGGAAGACCACCGCAAGCCTGGTGACTGTCATTAAAACACCGCTGCCCAGAGCCCGCATGAATGCCCTTGACTCTGGGCCCAGGCTTGTCGTCGTGACCTTGTAACCAAAGTCACTAACCCCAGAGGCACAGCAGGGGCCTCCAGGACCCCACCCCAGACTTGCCAGGAGCTGGTGTTCATCCTGATTCATCGGTACCCATACTATACAGGTGTTAAATATTTTGAATGCTATACCTGGTTTTATCTATTTTCTTTTTTTTTTTTTTCCTTATCCACATCCTTAGAAAAGACTTAAGGAACCATTTATAAGCTCAGGAATGGTCTGGTATATACAACTACATT
The DNA here is from genome assembly GCA_004024845.1 of Tonatia bakeri. Taxonomy (NCBI): domain Eukaryota; kingdom Metazoa; phylum Chordata; class Mammalia; order Chiroptera; family Phyllostomidae; genus Tonatia; species Tonatia bakeri. The sequence goes on along the minus strand of PVIA01008478.1, from coordinate 4,088 downwards.
CCATAATTCTAGTTGGTCAGTTTCAAGGCCAGAAAGGGACCAGAGAAAGGGACCAGAGAAAGGGACCAGCGCAGGAACCCTCTGGCAATCCAGACGGGAGCTGAGCGGTCCTGGCCTCGGCTGTCAGGTCAGGGCCTCCGGCTTAGACATCCGCCTAGGGCTCATCTCATTAAAAACCGAACTAACAGCCCCGGCCAGTGTGGCTCAGTTGGTTGGAGCATCATGCCATAAACCACAATGTCGTGGGTTTGATTCCTGGTTGGGGCACACTCCTGGGTTGCGGGTTTGATCCCAGCAGGGCATATGGCAAATGATCGATGTTTCTCCCTCTCCCTACCTTCCCCTCTCTCTCAAATGAGAATAAAAAATAACCCTTTAAAAAAATTAAAATCAAACTAACAAAGAAAAATCGATTCTCTAACCTAATTTGTTACAGAAGGCAGCACTGAAGAGCGATTCAGGGATCGGGCCTTGAACTTCCGGGATTCAAAACAATTTCTACCTCTTTCTAGCTGTATGTTCTTGGGCAAGTTAGCTAACTGTTCTTACCTGATCTCCTTACCTGTAAAATGGAGATTATGATAATACCTACTCCAGGGAGTTATTGTAAGGATTAAAGATCCAACCTACATATTTTGAAAAGTGCCTGGTTCATTTTAAGCCCTCAGTAAATGTAGCTGGTATGATGAGGAAATAAAAATGTAAAAATTAGAGTTGTACCATGGAAACTTGTATGGTTTTGTTAACCAATGTCACCCCAATAAATTCAATAAAAATCATAAAAATTAAAATCGTGATATCAGAAAATTTGAAAGGCGCAGGAGAGCTTAGAGATAATCAAGTCCAGGCCACGCTTCCCATCAGGTCACGGAGGCCCAGGGGGTAAAGACGCTGATCCAGAGTCATCCCTAGCACTCAGAATGAGAGATATCATCGTATCAAATCCTTTGAAAGGTGAATGATAATTTTCCCTACTTTACCATCAGCCTCAGGTAATGAACTGAATAAATCAGCCAACAAAAAAAGCACTCAGGAGGAAAATGACCTAATTCCAATGAATGTGTTGCCGAAATGGCAAGTCTACAAAGAAAACGGGGAGCGCAGCTCCTAATCCTGCCCTCTGATACGCACAGGCCTCGGGGACTGGTGCCAGCACGTTCCTGCTCAGGGGGTAACGTGCTCGAACTAGTGAGTAAGGCAGGAAGGAGCTGAACAAGTCCCAGGAAAGGAGGAGGAACAGGACTGCCTTGGTTCCACAGGGTCTTCTACCTGCTGCTGAGAAAAGGGGTACACTTACAATGGAATTCTATGCCGCAGAAAGAAAGGAGCTCCTACCCTTTGCAACAGCATGGATGGAACTGGAGAGCATTCTGCTGAGCGAAATAAGCCAGGCGGCGAAAGACAAGTACCATATGATCTTACCTTTAATAGGAACCTAAACAACAGAACAAAGAAACAAGCAAAATATAACCAAAGACACTGAAATAGAGAACAGGCTGACAGTGACCAGAAGGGGGAGGGGAGGGAATTTCAGGGGAAAAGGGGAAGGGTTTACAAGAACAAGTATAAAGGACACATGGACAAAAACTAGGGGTGGGTGGAAATGGGAGGGAGGTGGGTGGAACTGGGTGGGTGGGCTGGGATGGGAATAAAAGATAGAAAATTGTACTTCAACAATAATTAAAATATTTTTTAAAAAAGAAAAAAGGGGTATATTTATACACAGAGAGGCTATAATCTCTTAATTATCTAGAGGATTGAGTCACTTTAAAATATAACCAAAAGTATATAGGTATCAGGGTAGCCTTAGCATTTATACACTGATTTAATTTTTATGATTCTTTAACCCCTGCCTAGAAAACTGCATGCAGAACCTTGGGCACCAGCCTTCTCCACTACAGTTTGATGCTCTTCAGTAAGCCATCGATCCTCTCAAGTTTCACGATGCTACCATAATTTGGAAGTTGCCCTCTGCAGAGGTGAGTCCCCAGGCCATCCTTAGGTTCTATGGCTTACTAGAAGGACTGGGAGAACTCAGAAAAGGCTGCTATACTCACAGCTATGGTTTATTATAGTGAACGGTTAGATTAAAATCACCAAAGACAAAAGACACATAAGGGCTGACTACAGAAGGCACTGAGCATAAGCTTCCAACAGTTTTTTCACAGTGGAATCATACTAAATAGCACGTATTTGTCCCAGAAATTATGTGTGAAGACACACATGAAGTATTGCCAACCAGGGAGGCAAACCTTGGTGTCCAGGGGTTTTGCTGGGGGGTCGCTCATGCTGGCATGGGGCACCCACATGACTCACCTTCATTTCTCAATCTCCAGACCCTTCAGAGGCCAGACTGATACAGTGCCGTCATAAATCACACCATGGGCATGAAGTATCTACGTCTCCAAAGAATTATAGAAATTAAATTAGCACATAAATGTTAATGTCACCCTGATACCTACATATTTCTGGTTATACTCTTATCAGGTAGGATGGTCCAAAGCTTGCAGGTGATCTCCAGGAGCTGGGTAAGGGCCAGCCCTTTCTTTGGAACATGTAAGGCACAGGTGGCAAACACAAGGCCCATGGGCCAAATCTGGCCCTCCAGCTTGTTTTATCCAGCCAGGCACCTTGTTTCTACTCAGTGGCAGTGCCAAGCTCTTGCTTAACAGTTAAGGAGTCGTTACATTTACACAGTCCTAAAATTATATTCAGCCCCTTGAAGGCCACCGCCAGGTGGATGTGGCCCCAGGTGAAAATGAGTTTGACACCCCTGGCAGGGTCTGTGCATCAGCCTAATGAGTTAGCCCTGCACTGGGCAAGGGACCTCACGGCAGGGCCCCAAGACGGGAGAGAGCTCTGCTTCTGCGCATTCAGGACCCCCACGCACCTCAGTGTCCGGGCTCCGTAGTCAAGTGCAGCTCATGGTGAAGTCCATCTTGAGAGGGAGTTCTGTCTTACAGTCCTTTTTTGATAATTAGCACCCGTTAGTCTGCAAACCACCAATCCAGTGGTCTTCCCACCCAACACACAACCTTACGAGTTTGGAGAGGATTCCAAAACGATCAATCCCTGGAAACTCATCCCACAAAAAGTGATTTTATATCAAATGTTTTTTAAAACATGGACAAACATAGAAATTAATAGATAGATGTAAACTTCTCTTTCATGTAAATTTGAATTGTTTAATTTTATGCCACTGATCGATGATGCTAAATGAACCAAAGGCAAATGAAATTCACTTCATTAAAAAAAAAGAGTCATAAGCCCTGGCTGGTGTAGCTCAGTGGATTGAGCACGGGCTGCGAATCAAAGCATCGCAGGTTCGATTCCCAGTCAGGGCACATGCCTGGGTTGCAGGCCATGTCCCCCAGCAACCGCACATTGATGTTTCTCTCTCTCTCTCTCTCCCTCCCTTCCCTCTCTAAAAATAAAAAATAAATTAAAAAAAAAAGAATAACCACATAATGATAAAAAATTTAAAAAAAAAAAAGTCATAGGAAAATTGGTAGGTTTCACGGGAAGTTTGCTTATTCATAACTTTCACCAAATTTGAAGCATCTGAAAGCAAAGTTGGTGGAGTTACAGTAAACAATAAGAAAATACTATCACTAACACTTTAATTTTTTAAATTTGCCACACAGTCTGTCATGCCTGTGCATGTGTGAGGAGGTTTTCTTTCCCAAAGAAATTAAATATTACAAAATATGCAATATCCTACGATAATTTATAAATTGCTCACAAAGGGTCAGCATTTAAGGGGGAGTGCTGAGTTTCACATGTGAGGGATTCTAAAAACTAAAAGATGCATGCTTGTTATTCATCAACCTCACCTCTCCAGCTGTGACACCCCTGGGCCTGGGATCTACATGGTCGGGGATGCCCCTCAGGGGCCCTCGGTGAGGGTGACAACCATGAGGGGAGTGTGTCAGCAGTGAATGAACTCACTCTCGTGTGGTGAAATGAGTGTCGGGGGGAATCAGGAGACTCGGGGCCTAACCCTGGTCCTCCCACCAACAAAATGTATTATCTAAAGAAAAGCATAACTTCTGAGCTTCAGTTTCCTTCTTCGTAAAATTTTCTGACCA
>PVIA01008477.1:0-71333 GCA_004024845.1 Tonatia bakeri | reverse complement strand
TCCTTCCTTCCTTCCTTCCTTCCTTCCTTCCTTCCTTCCTTCCTTCCTTCCTTCCTTCCTTTTATGTGTGGTGAAAGGGAGTTTCCTGTGCTGAGAACGAGAGGGTAAAGTTGGAAGTTTGAGGAGTATGAAATAAGAATCGAAGCCCCATTCTACCACAGAACAGGGAGTTAGAAACTTGTGCAGAATGGTGACAGTTTGGAGTGACAGCTGGGAGGGATGATGGAGAGACTGATGAGGAACTGCTGAGCACTGTGGATTGTGAGCAGCTGTGATTGGATTCTACACATTTATGGCGGCATCAATCTTCAAGGCTGCTTGGTTTTTAGCAGCTGCATCAGCAGCCCCTGTGTGGAAGCAGAAGATATAAATGGTTGTGAGCGACCTGTTGTCGAGGTTTAGATGGGCACGGGTAATAGAGCCAAAGACCAAAAAATAGGAAGAGGTCAAGGTGGGGCACCATGAAGTCTTGGGATGAGGCCAACAGGCAGGGAAGTGACATCCTTGAAGAAGAGGGAATAGTTCTCTAAGGGATCACAGAGGAGAGTGTATGGGTCAGGAAATGAGGGAGTGAGTGTGAAGGATGAAAGGTCTTGATCGGAAAGAGGTTATTTTATATATGGAAAAGGACATAAGCCCAAGGAATAAATAATTGAAGTAGAGTGCAAAGAGAGATGACTGTCCTTGGGTTCCAAGGACGTGGAACTCAAGGTATTCTACATTGTCATTTACATAGGCATTGAGTCCAAGAACAAAAAAGACACTGTCATGAATATTAATTTGCATTAATAGCAAAGAAAACAGGTCCAGAAAGAGCAATAATTTCATGATGCTGATCTCCAAGGTAATCCTTGGATAACCAGGAAGTTGTGTCAATTTCTAGGCATAGAACTTGGCAATGAAACAAAAGCTGCTAGAGTGAAATGAGAATGCATTCGAGATAATAAATGTGAACTGTTTTTAGGCCATGCACCATGGGATTTAAGAGCTTTAGAAAGATTTGGGTTAAAAGATATCTTTGACTCTCTTGCCAGCTGCGGTGCTTGCACACGTTACACATCAGCTCTGAAACTTAGTTTCCCTGTCTATAAAATGGGGGTAATAATGTAATTCACTTCAAAATTTTACAGAACCCTTTTCAATATTTAATATTCAATAAATGACAGTTGCCAAAGTCTAAGAAAAACTGGCAAACCAGGTATTTTTATTAATATAAGCCAGACCATATTCAAACTGGAAGGATGCTCTGAGTTTGTCATTTTTAATAGTTTCAATTGTGGGCAAAGCAAAACAGAGAAAGAAGCCAAGTGATGTTCAAGATCATATGGCAGGATTGTCAAGATGTCCGACTCCCAGCTGGAACCTATCGCATCAGCCTCTCCCTTTTGTTAGACTGAGGTGGGCTAACTGGTTCTTAGTGTGGGCATTCTAATCCTAAAGAAACTTCGCCTGCCTTCTCTGAATATTTCCCCCTGTAGGGAAATCACTATTGCTCATGAAAACTGCTTGGGTTTTTAAAAAATTCTTTTCTTTTCTTTTGACAGCTGTAAGAGAGAGTTTTCCTTTATGCAGCATGAATCTGTTTTTCTTTACTTTCAATCACTTAACCTTCTTCTGTCCTCTGGCGAGTCCTTTTTTCTCTTCTACTGACAGCTCTTCAGGCACTTGAAGACGGGGACCGTGTCTCCCCTGACGCTCCACTGCTCTGACACAGACATCCCTGGGTCGGCAGTGTCCTTCAGTGACACAGCCCGGCCTCTGGGCACTTCTGATTGCCATTTTGCCTGTTTCAGTCTGTTTCTGTCCCTATTGGCACCTCAGCTCCAGGCGTGATCTGAATTCCAGAAAACTGAGTACGGCTGTCACCACCCTAGGTTTGGACACTTTTCATGCAGCTGAAGCCTGCGTTGATCTTTTATTAAGCTTTACATCTGTTTTTTGCATGCACCATGACTATGGACTTCCCTAGAAGTACAGATGAGTTTCATGACAAAAGACAGGGCTTACTCTTTTTTCCAGCTGACATTTCATTTTGTAGATTTGCCTATTGCTCTACCTTGATGATTTTCTCTGGATTCTGATCCTGGCAGATTGAATTTATGTGTGGATTTGAAGAACACTGGCTGGGGCTGGGGTGATTGGCAGCTGCTTCATTTAGAATCCTAGAAAATATTTTCAGAGTCAAAACCCCTGAGCCTTGTCTCTCCCCAACCCATGGGGGGGGGGAGGGGGAGGGCGGGACTACACACAGCCTCTGGCTTCTTCTGTAGCGATAAGGAATTCCAGGTGAAGGGTTTCCGCACCCCAGTGTTTGTACTGTCCCTGGTCTGTGTTAACTTTTTTCTCATCAGAAGTCAAAAGTATTATTCCTTTTTGGAAGGGTTATTTTTACTTTTCAAATTATGCTTTTTCCACCACTCTGAATTTATGTGTTTTTCTAGTTTACAAGATAGTTGTATCCATAAATGGGTGTTTTAATTTGCTTACTTGGAAAAGTAACATTTCTCAATCTGCTAATCTACCAAATTAGAGACCATTAGCCTCTGACATATTTAGATACAGCAGATAAGTTGAGTGGACACTACATACTTTATTTTGTAAGGAAGGGAAAAGTTTTTCGCCACCGTCTTCAGGTCCCTGGCTGGGTCTGAAAATTAATTTGACAAACACAAGTTTAACAGGAAAAAAAATATATGAATTTTATTAAATTTTTACATGTACATGGGAGTCTTCATAGAAGAATAAAGAACAGAAGAAATAACCAAAGCAGGAAGCTTTTATATGCATTCAAGACAAAGAAACAATGCTTTTGTGAAGAAATGACAGGAGAGGAATTTGGAATTGGGGTATTAAATGGAGGAAAAGTAACTAGGAAGACAAGGATTAGTTTAATCGGGTTTGTTTGTATAGACTTCTTCGTTCCAAATTCCCACCGCTGGTGATCAGAAGGTCTCTTTGCACAGGGAGGGCACCTCTCACGTGTGGCTGTGTGAACTGTTTCAGAGAGGGTCGAGCAAGGAGAGGTCACAGCGACCTTCCTATTTCTACCTCCTTTTCCAGCTCCTCCAGATTCAGATATTCAATATTCCAAGGTGCCATTTTGGGAGCTAGTATGTCCCGAACCCATCAACTTCCTCTGAGTACCCATTTCCACTTAGGAAAGAGTCCGTAAAGTGGAACTCGCTGTGTGTTAGGACTAGAGAACTTTACCAGTGCTAACAGTCCTAGTGCTCGCAGCACCTCCATGGGGTGGGTGCAGCTCTGAATTCCCACATTGCAGAAGAGGAGGCTGGTAGGTGTGGGGCCAATGCCACATAGCACGGCTTGTCTTTTAACCATTGCATGTGATTGCCTTTCTAGGTCTCAGGTTAGGGCACTGAAATACGGCAAGCATAGGAACACAGCTGTGAAATGGAAGTTCTCACCACCTACAGCATAATGCAGTAAGTAGAGCTACTGTGGAGCCCTGTGCAGGTCACTATAACTCTCTGGGCCTCAGTTCACTGATCTCTTAGACTCTCTTTAGTGAATCCCCTTTCCAGCTCCAAAAATAACGTTTTTAGCCATACCAATCAAATGGAATGGGGAAGAACAAAGGGTTCAGTAGATGAATAAAAAGAAATGAGGTTGTGTGTGTGGTTTGGCAGTCCTTTAATGAAAATATGTGGTAGTTCTAGGGACAAACCCTTTTGCTAAGGAAGAAAACAAATCATCAGAGAGAGGAAAGTCAGTGAGAAGAAGGTAAATGAGACAGACACTGAAATCGGTTGCTGTGTCCGTGGTGTTGGTGGGGAAGTGACCTGTCTGTCTATCAAGCAGGACCATGAGGCATGAAGGAAGACATCGGTTCCACATGAAATGGGTTATCTTGGTCCACACCAGATCTTTGCTGTCTGGGCTCTGCCCTCTCCACTCTGTTTTAATTGACATGTTCAGCACTTCTTGATCTATAGCAATTAAGAGGCAGCTTCTGCTGATGGAAGCTGGTCAGGCCTTTGAATCTGACACCAAGGCCAGAGGGAGAGCTGCGTCTGCTGTGGGCACCTGGGATGTCAGGAGATGACAGGGGCCTGCCCTTTGGAGGGGGGTGGCCTTGGCAGGAGTGCGTGCTTTCACCCAGAGGCGGCCCTGCTAGTGAGATGAAAGCCAGCAGTGTGCACTGAGTTGGCAGACGCAGAGGAGCAGGCTGGCCCTAAGGATCACATCACATCTGTCAGAGACAGTGATCAAAAGCATCAGGACTCAGACAGCTGGCAATAGATGACCCCTGGTTACTCCACTGGTTCAAAACACAGCTGATCCCAAAGATTGAAAGCAAATGAGTGTGCTCAAGATGAGCTTCTGCCAATTTAAATGATCTCTCTCTCTCTCTCTCTCTTTCTTTTCTCTCCATTCTTTCCAATTTACCACTTGAAAAGTATTTGGAAATAATATCCTATACACTGTCTGCAGTTTTCGATTGGGGTGCTTCAACTGGACCCCATTTATTGCTTTGGGAATTCTAACACTGCTGATCAGAGCTCTTCTTCAAGCAAGAGACAACACTTGGTTTTTCTTTTCCTCCTATCAGTTCAGAGTTGGAAGTAGAAATGAAATGAAAAACCGCTTCATTCCAATTTTTTTTAAAAAAGGATATTTTGCTAATGCCAAGCCTGAGGCAGAAAGTAGTGTATCTTTCTATATGGGAAGAAATATTGTAATGTCCCAAATCATGCATGGTTCTTTGGCTGCATTCTTTCTTTACTGTTTCACTCAGCCTGTGACTTCATAAAGAGGAAGGGTCACTTTTTCACAGAGCTAATTCAGTGTTTCATTTGCTTTATGATCACGTGGTAACTATTTTAATTTGCACTCTCAGCAGGAAAATATTTGCCATTTTGGAATATATATGTTTACAGCAACTAAACCAGCTATGGTACAACTTGATCATTCTGAAGGTTTGAATTTTGTTAAAATTTCATCAAAAACATATGTCATAGAAAGACCTTTTAGTCTTCTATTGCTGGCGTCCACATGGTGGACAAGAGGCCCCAACCAGTCACAAGATCTGCTGACAGCAGCCAGGCCTTGGATGCCTTACCCTGACCTCACCTTGTGCTCTCTCCAACCTGCTGTCCCATTTCCATTTTCAAGTAAAAGTCTGTTATCTGGTGACAGGCAACCGAAGATTTTCACATTCTTCTTATTCAAAATGCGTCTGGGATACTCCCAGCAGAATGTTAAAATGTAGGGTCTTGGACATCGACCCAAACCCACAGAATCGGAATCTGCACTTTTAACTCCGCTCCCAGAAGATTCATGTGCAGATTGAAATGCGCAGTGCACGAGGTGCTGAGGCAAGATTTTCAGATTTAATTGATGGGTGTGTTTCGTGAGGGTGGCTCTTTAGATTTTACAGGATTATAAAACAATATAGTGTGTATATGTTTTCATTTCAACCCATAAGCCATTGGTTATTCTTTAATTTAGTTTGTTATATGACAAAAGTTTAGTACTACTAATAAGTAAAGAGATGATTGCTTGTAATCAAGTACAAGGCCAGGGAAGCTCTCTAACATTACACTGATTATTGGACAGAATGAAGACTTACTGGGCTGGCATTCCAGCCTTTCGGCCTGTCTTAATTTGACATCTGATGGTAGGGAACTGTGGCAGTACAAAGCATACTTTTAGAAATGAAATGGAGAGGAGTGAAACTGCCCTATTCTCTTCCACCGAGGTACAAGCAATCTACTACAGAGTTAATTTTAAAGTATCCTTTGCAAACATCAGTTAAAAGCAGGGACCATTTCTCGCCTTCTTCCTTGTACGTGAATTTTCATACCAGTGATGAGGGAAGGTCTGGTATTGCAGACTGTTGCATTCCTGGAGGAGCCGGAGTTACCTGTGTGCACTGCATTTTATCCTTCCTTGTTTTCCCGTCCAGACAGAGTCTGCCTCGTGCTCTGGCCTCTCACTGTTCCGGGGACCTGATTACAGCACCTTCTTCGAATCCGTTTCCCGTGGTGACAACAGAAATGCCTTTTAAAGGATGAAACAAATCATATCTGAGAGTCTTATCCCCTGCTTAAAACCCACCATGTCTCCTATTTTATAAGATTAAGTAAAAAGTTCTTAATAGACCTACATCTTAATGTGTACTGTGATTCGACTCTTACCAAACTCCCTAATGCAATGTGTGATCCTTGATGGGGTCCTGGATGAGAGAAAGTTCCTATTCTGTAAATGACATTAATGGGACCTTTGGAAAAATTTAAAGTCTATATATGAAAAGTATCCCATAAATATTAATTTTTGATTTTAATAATTTAACTGTGTTGAGGAAAGATAATATCCTTTATTTTAGAAAGTTGTACTCAAGTGTTTAGAGGTAAAGGGACATTATTCTGTTTGCAGCTTACTCTCAAGTGGTTCAGAAAAAAATGTGTAATAGAGAGAGTGGGAGAGAGAAAGGGTGAGAGAGACACACAAGTAAACACATGCAGAAAAATGTTAACATTTAGGGAGTTTGGGTAAAAGGATTTTAGGATTTATTTTACTATGACAACACCTATTTTGTGATTCTCAAATTTCAAAATATAAATGAAAAAGAAAACGAATTTTTGTCAGACTGTCATGTAGGTCATCTTGTTTTGCCACGACATGTACATTATAAGACAGTTAACCCATTACTATCTATATGACTTACATCTCCACGACTTATTTCTGAGTGGAATGAGGGCTTATAAAATGATAGCCATTCTAAGATTCAGGTTCTACAGGCCATGTGTACATGTGTGTTCTAAAATAGAATATGGACTGGAACAATTAGCTTATAAATGCTCAGGATAGTCAGTTCTTAGCAGTGGGATTATGGGAGATGTTAATACATTTTTTCCTTTGCGTGTCTGTTTTTTCTTGATTTATTTAAATGAATAATGTTTGTTAAATTGTGAAAATGATAAAATTATTATACTTGAAAATTGTTAGATTTTATTTTATGTCATTTAGAAATTAAGATTACAAGGCACAGATTTATTTTGCTCCTTAATTTGCAAAACATTAGAGTCTATTTTATTGAAATCAATTGAGTGGTTTCCCTTATATTTGATTTTTCTTAGCTGTTGAAATGGAAAATACACTAAAAAAATTTTGCTCTAATTCAAACTTTAATCAATAGTTCTCACCTACTTTAAACACTTGAATTTTAACTGTAGCTTTTGAAAACTGACAAACTGAATGGTCTGGATAAGTATATATATACAATTGCCTTCAATCCACTGGTGAAGGCACTAAAACGTGCCAGAAAGGACAAAAGTCATTCACAGGAAAATCTCTTTCTTTTTAAGGACCAGAGAGTAGTACATATTTATTTAATGAATAATCAATCCCCAAGTAATTGAGTTTGGCTACAGCAGAGTAGTCACTGTGCTGGAAAAGATGACCTGCTAATTTGCAGTTTTCATCTAAACACTGAAAAAATAGAGAATTTAAAAAGGCAAGGTGCATTTTTCCTTATTTTTTTTTTCTTTTTCTCTTCTTCCATCATCAAACTTGGGAGAAAGACTGTAATTTTTTCAAAGCTAACAATACTTTTATACACACATACACATATTTAGTTAGAAGCCACACATGTTAAAAATAAGTTAGAAAATACAGAAATGGAAAAAGGAAAAGATGCCTTACAAACCCAGAGCAGTAGATCAGCACTCGTTTACTTGTTCTCAGGCCAAGCTCACATGACACACTCTCACACACACACACACACGCACGCCTATACCACTTTCACTAAAATCAAATCATATTATTTTGTAACACACCCTTTAAAATTAATATATTGTGAGTATTTTTCTGTGTGCATGTCCCACTGTGTCTTACAAGAAGCAGTTGAAACTAGTTTACATCCATCATTTCAAGTTTATTCCCTCTCTTCTGTACAGAGACACTATTGGAGGGCAGTCTCTGTAGCTAAGACTCTGCCCGTCTTCTTAAGTGTTTTCTTAGGACAAACTGCAGGAAATGTGATTACTATGAATTTGAAAAATATTTTTGATATAGATTTCTCCCTTCAATATGGGCAATGTTGTACACTCTCTCTTTGAGAGACATGTTTATCCTGCGTAATCCTGGACATTATTTTTAATCCTTTTCAATTTAATAGTTAACTATATCTGTTCTAAGTCACATTTCCTTGATTTCTAAAGAGTTACCTTTTTTTTCTATGCTTATTGGCTATATATATTTCTTATGTAAATTATCTTTTATTTTCTTTTTTTAAAAAATTTATTGAATTTATTGGGATGACATTGGTTAATAAAATTATATAGGTTTCAAGTGTACAATTCTATAATACGTATCTGTGTATTGTTTGGGGTGTTCACCCCTGAAAATCAAGTCACCTTCAGTCACCATTTATTCCCTCCTCCCCTTTCCCCTCCTCCACCTCCCCACAATCCCCTGTCCCTCTGGTAATCACCATACTGTTGTCTGAGTCTATGAGTGTTTTTTTTTCTTAAAAAAGCCTCCCAAACCTCCCAAGCCTCCTCCTCTCTGACAGCTCTGTTCTCTGTGTCTATGAGCCTGTCTCTGTTTATTATTTGTTTATTTTATTCATTAATTTCTACATATAAGTGAAATCATTTGGCATTTGTCTTTCTCTGACTCGCTGGTTTTACTTAGAATGATACTCTCCAGGTCCATCCATGCTGTCACAAGAGGTAAGGTTTCCTTCTTTTTGACAGAAGAGTGGTATCCCATTGTGTACATGTACCACAGCTTTTCTACACACTCATCTACTGATGGACACTTGGGCTGCTTTCAAATCTTAGTGACTATAAATAACACTGACATGAACATAGCGGTGCATATATTCTTTCAAAATAGTGTTTCGAGTTTCTTTGAACATATTCCCAGAAATGGAATCGCTGAGTCATAATGCAGTTTCATTTTCAATTTTTAGAGGTATTTCCCTACTGCTTTCCACAGTGGCTGCACCAACCTGCATTCCCAGCAAGAGTGCACTAGGGTTCCCTTTTCTCCACATCCTCACCAACACTTTTTGTTTGTTGATTTATTGATGGTAGCCATTCTGACAGGATTGAGGTGATATATCATTTTCTAATTCTAAAATATAAGAATACTAAGGATAAATGAGCACTTGATTTCTTCTTTATATCAGAGAACCCATTTTCAAATAAAGTCTTAGGAAACTGTGAAATAAGTCCAGTGTTGCTGTGTAGGTGAAGTGGGGCTGTGGCAGGAGAACAGGTGTCAGCAGGGGAGAGGACATTCTCAGGAGTGGAAGGGAGTGGAACAGAGACATGGAATCACACAAGGGAGCAAAGAACACATCATCTATGTTTATCACGGACCAGGGAGCTGATAGGAAAACCTGATTTACTCTTTTTGTCCCTCCCTCTTGCCAACTCATTAATGGAGTCTTAAGCCACAGAGCATGTTCCCAGATTTGTTTCAGTCTGACGTGGAGGAAAACCCAGGAAAACCAAGACTATGACTTTATTGTTGAGTACTGTAATGCTAGAGTGGCAGGGATGTAGCAGGGCCCCTAGATAAGTCCTCCTCAAACTTGAATATGCAATACAATCAAGTGAAGGTCTGATTAAAAGTGCATTTCTGGCTGCGGCCTAGGTTCTGCATTCCCAAGCATCTCCCCAGCGATGCCCTGCTGCTGCTCCAGGGGAACTTTCACCCGGCGTCCTACCCGCAGCCGAAGGCCGCACGTGGCCCAGGGTGGCTGTGAGTGCGGCCCAGTGCAGGACCGTAAATTTACTTAAAACCCTTTTGTTTTGCTCAGCAGTTTTCGTTAGTGTTTGTGTATTTAATGTGTGACCCAAGACAGCTCTTCTTCTTCCAGTGTGGCCCAGAGACACCAACAGGTTGAACACCCCTGTGAATCTGGCTCACTTTGCTATTTTAGAGACAAATTTCTTGAGACTTAAAAGATGTGAAGACTTCTATCATAGCTACCTGTATGGCACCCTGTCTGACCAGAAACCTGCCCCCAACACACACACACACACACACCTACCTGGATATGGGATGAAATGTAGTAGATATCCTACTAGAGGCACAACTAAGTTTGGCAGTGAGGAAGGAAATATCCAGGAACACGAAGTAAGAACCGAAAACTAGGGTGTAAGTGTGTGAGTAGCCCTGAAACACACTGAGAATGACTCATCCAATTTTCTAAATGAGTTTCAGAGAGGGAAAGTGCCTTGCTCAAAATTATGTTTTTGTGAATCCAGTGTAAACGCTTGTATCATTGTCCAATAGAACCTATTTTGACAAGCAACAATGGTGGGAGACCTGAATACCAGAGAGTAAAACTCACTATAATGCTACTATGGTTTAAAAAATAAATACAACAGTAATAGACACATATATCAATAGATCAGCACAGAAAGTGAAAACAGAAATAAATGTAAACATAAGTATATATTTTCTTAGTACCTGAATAGTCTACATCTCAATTCAGGAAGAAAAGGAAAGGGATGGATCATGTAATAAATGGTAATGGGACAACTCAATTGGAAAGAAATCAATATAGGCATACAATATGCAATGGTACATGTAGTCTAAACCAAAATATTCAAGTAAATTATAGTGATGAATTAAAAATAGCTGTGAGAAAAAACTTTAATGCTTTGCATAAATCTCAGGACTCCAGAAGCCCTGAATCACCACAAGAGGACTAATTTAACTGTACACCTATAAGATCTTCTGCACTGCCAAGGGCACTCAAAACAAAGTCATAAAGGAAAGAATAACATAGCAGAAAATTGTATAACACTTATTGATAAAGGGTTTCTGTAACTAGTATGCAAAATCTCCCAACAAATTAAGAAAAACCCAAACAACTCATGTAAAAAAGTTGAAGAAATACAAACAGATGGCTTGGAGAAGAAATGCAGATGGGAAACCTAAGGGTATCAGGGAAATGCAAATTAAGACCACAATGGCCACTCCACTTGGTTGGTGGCATTAATTTTAGGTTTGGATTGATAAACTCACCAGAGAAAGAACAGGCTTTATTCAGCACCAAATTTATTTCACTTTATGAAAGGACAAATAAAAGGCAGCAATGAATTATTCATGATACAATAGAGTGGGGTCTTTTGACTATTAGGCACAGCTTGCAAAATCCTCAAATCACTGCACACTGAGGCATGTGTGGTTACAAGGGACAAAGATGAGCTTTGGAAACCATCAGTCTTAGATTGTCCACAGTTATGAATACCTTGTAATCATACCACTGTCTTGGTATAGCCACATCTCATCAATATCATTTAATTATTACTTAAAAGATCATCTTGATGATAATGTGTAGGTGCTTATGCCAGTACACAGTCTTTAAGCTGCCTATCATTTATCCTAGATCTGCTGTAGGTACAATTCTAGTTGTCAGTTCCACAAGAAGGATTTAATGAATAGTCAAATACATATACATGTGCATATGTGTCTCTCTCTGTGTGTGTGTGTGTGTATATGAAAAGTATAAATATATGCCAGAGTGTTCCAGAAAAAAGAAATTTAGTTTTACTTTATAAATAATTTTATTTTTCTTTTAATTGTTACAGCAAACATGCTACTTTTGAGTTTTATTTAAAAAAATAGTTGGCTTCAGGGACTTTTGTAAAGGAAATAACAGCATTGGCTAATACTAAATCTTACCTATAAAACTGACTACAGGGTAGCTTGGCAGAGTCTCAGTTTCTTAGAGGACATTTTGGGTCTTACTAAATGAAGGCCATTGGTACTATTAGAGAGCTTCTGTGCCTTGCTGAGTTATTTCTTCTATCAAAGTCTCTATAGAGGTTTTCTAGTAACTGTCAGACTTCTCCAGCAGCTGGGCCCCTAAAGACTTGGATTAGCTTGTTTTTCTTTGCTTGTTTTTTTTTTTCCAGTAAAATTCTCTAACACCAAGCTCCCAACACTGAGCTAATCAGTCATATTGTCTCTTCACATGAAATCGGCATCCCCCCAGAATCTGGTTACATCCACCTAGAAAGCTTCTCCAGCACAATACTATTGACTGTCCAAGCCTAGGATAAGATTTAAGAGATTTCAGAATTGAGGTCCTTTGGATGTGCCCAAAACATGATCTCTAACCAAAGGTGTCATTCCAGTTCTTGATGGCATCATCCTCAGCAGAGTTGATTTGCGGCTCCTTGTGCTGGCATTGAGATCTTCAGAGGCAGCTCTGATGGATTTCAATAGGCTTCACTTAGAACCTTGAGAGTGACACTGACTAATGACTGCTGATGTTTGCTCTAAACTTAGAGGACAAATGACAGCCCCTGCTTGCTCCAAAAGATCTAGGAGAGTCTTTATTATGGATTCCAGTGCTCCCAGTGGCCTCTAGGACATGTTCTTCCTGGGGGTTTTACCTCATGAGAGGGTAAAAAAAGAGATTCCTGGGGACTACAGTGCACAGTTAGCTTAAAGGGCAATCTGGGCATTTTCACCAGATCTGGAAAGAGTTTAGATGCTAAGATTCTGCCTCTGGGGTGCATATACCATTGTAGGTTTGGGGAGGAAATTTGTAGGATCCCTGGCTAAACTGACTTCCACAGAATAGTATAGGAAAATCCTTGGGCATTCTCACGCCTACTGTGACCTGCAGAAACAGTTCTGGGCTTCCTTCTAATTCACACATAATATGGAATTTCATAACTTTGGAGCTTTCTGAGGTGGTTTGAGGGACTTCCAAACACATTTCCAGATTCTAGGGCCTTTAGAGATACTGTGACGAGATTCTGTAGCTCTAAGTTCTTTTATGGCTAGGACGGCTGGTGTTAGGGTTTGGGGGAAGCAAATAAAGGAGAGTGTTTGCAATTGAGAAACCAATGGAATCTTAGAAGAGGAGGAGGTTGTATCTCCCAGCAACTGGACCTCCTAGGAGCCATTAAACCAAAACACAGGTTCCCAGGTCATGAGGTGTATCTGTATTATTCACCCCCACCACCACCATTGGGTAAGAAGAAACACTTAAACTCAGTCCTGGGGCATGAGGGAAACCAGTTGGAATGGTGTGCATGAGGTTCTGGAAAGTTAGATTTCTGAAGCTAGGCACTAGCTAGATTAGACTTACTCTGGAAGCAAGTGGGAAGACCCATGGCAAGGTTTTGAGGTCCTTCAGACTCATTGGGAAGAGAATGAGAAAGTCTCCAGTTCCCAAGGATGAGGTCAGTCCTGCAGTGACTGTCATTCCATGACTGGCCCTCCTCTCATTAATGAACAGTTTTTGCTGCTTGGTATGACTGTCTTTCTTTGGTAAATTTTCACAGATTTTGGCCTATTTAAAAGGGCAGCCCTAATACTTATGAGATCCATGAGCATTTAGGTAAATTATTTATTGCCTGAAATCTTGTACATTCACTCTTCAGAGGAGTAATGCAATATGGATGAGGCCTGAGTTCTGCCTCAATGCATAAACCATGCTCAGCATTCTCCCAGAATGGTCTTCTCCGTGTGGAAGTCTTTTGGCAACCTCTGTGGTTTTTAAACTTTTATGGCCCAAGGATTGCTCAAGGTGAAGCAGGTGTCCATGAAATTTTATTTTAGTACTAACTTCCTAGAGCAATGATTGTTTGCTTCTCTACTCTTATTGGGGTACTGGCTATTATGATTATTTCAAATTCTAAAAAAATACATGAGGAGATGTTATTTTCATTTTGCTAAATAAATGTAGGCTATGAAAAATTAAATCACTTACCCTAGATTACATAGCAGACAGTTGAATCTGTTTATAAATTCAAATTTAACCTTAAATTTAATTCTCATTAGCCCTGAGATCTTGAAACTTTATTATGCATCAGAATTACCTGGAATCATTTATGAAAGGCAGATTTGTATGAAGGCCACCCCCAGAGTTTATGATTCAGTGGATCCAAGAATTTACTTTTTTAATAAGTACCCAGATGGTGTTGATGCTGCTAGTCCAGGGACCGTATTTTGAGAATCACTGCTCTAGATTATGCTGAGGTTTTTGAAATTCTTATCTACTATAGTTATGCATGAAGTGTTTATACTGCTCTTTAACTTGTAGGGTGCCATCAACATCTTTTATATTTTAATACACATGTGAGTATTTCAATGATAGTTCTAGCCTCTGTCAGACTGAAGTTTTTATTCTTTGGATTTTCTCTTTCAAAAAAAAGATTTTACCTCCAAAGTAATATCATGTAACTCAGTAATTTATTTTTATGTCCCATGAATATAGGACAAAATCTTGGGTCTGGATCAAATAAGTTATCCTCTGACATCTTTGGAACATGTCTGAAATCAAACAGCATTTTTTCCCTTAGAGAAAGTAAAAATTTAAACTCTGAGTATACCCTTTGTGTTTGGGGATACTGAAGATCCATTTCCCAGCTGTCTGATGATTCTGAGTGCTCAGTGCTGGCTTTCTAATCAGTAGCTGTGTGCTGTGACCCAAGGGCCTCCATGAGCTGCCATGTTTTCCGTTTGTCATGTCAATGATGCTTCTGTGTGGATCAGGTTAGATAAGAGATAAGGAAAGAATTTGACCATTTTGTCTAAAAATATGAAATTACACTATTGTGTTTTGAAGTCTAAAGTGAGCAGGCAAAACTGTTTTGCTAAGATAGTGTACCTCTGGAAACAGCGATAAAATGAACTAATAATTCTGCTGGACACTCGCAGATGGTCGTCCTTAACTCCTGTGAGCTATCTAGGTCTCCCTGTTGCAGAGGCCTTGAAGGTCCTTGGCTACTTTAAATTGATTATACAGGGTGAGGTAAAAATAGGTTTACTGTTGTTCATATGGAAAGTAATACAATAATTAATAAATAATAATGCAAGGATAAACTCTGCATTTTGTGTACTCACAACTGTAAACCTTCATTTGCCAACCCTATATGTTATTTCTGTTGGCAGTACTGAGAAGGTTTCAATATAACTGTGTTTAATGTAATCCTCATAGCAATTTTGTTATGATTCCCTTATCAAAGACTTGAGTGCAGCTATAAAATTACATCTCAGGTATGGGTGGCCTATTGGTGCTATTTATTTCCTTTATTCTAAAAGAATTTTAAGTACCATTCTGTTTTCTGGAATAAAAATGTTTAACATTTAAAATAGCATTGATTTAATCCTCAAGGTTACATTAAAATGATGCTATTCAGTTTTCCTATAATCCTTCACTACATGAGAGTGTGATAGCTGAATGAGACCAAAAGTTCTAGGGTGCCTTTTGAGAGGATTCAGGAATTGGTTGCTAATGAAAAAAAACACACAATAAGAAACTCATTGTGTGCGCTGTACCTTTGTGCAGAAAATACCCAAATTACGCAAAATTTTATGAACAAGGCAATTTTTGAAGCTGAAAACATAAAATAGTGTTGAAGCTCTCATAGTGAAGATAAAATTATTCCTCACCACCACCCCCTTTTTGTCCCAGTTTCTAGTGGAAAGCTCTCTTAAAATTGCTCTCCTTTCACATCCTCTTTTGTGAGTGATTGACATATAAGGAATTTTATTTTGATCTGCGTAACTTCAGAAAATATACATTTTGCCCACTGGATTCAGGACATGCTTGTATCTATGCTGTTTTCTGGCTCCAAAGGGCATCATTTGCTTTTTAATGTGTGTTTTTTTTAATCTTCTCGTCATACTTATTCCATGGTCATTTGAGCAATGGTAAAGCACATACAGACTGGCACTCAACTGGAAATCCTTTATATCATTAGTCAGAATCCAATGGGAAAATGGAAACTATGTTAGTCACTTAAAATAGATATTTGATTTAGGATATCATTACACAAGCTAAAAGAGAACCTGGTAACCCAGAATAGTTGCTACAGTGAGAGCCTGGGATGAAGATGGAACAGTGAAGACAAGTGACACAGTAGGCTGGTTAGGGAAATGCAGAAGGAAGCTTCAGGCGGGTCAGGTATCAGGGCTCCAGCAGGTAAAGGGATAAGGCATGAGACAGGAAGATTCTTCTCCCGTCTTCCCACCACCCAGTATCATCTAAAAGTGCTGCCTTCTGTCAGAACTCCACAGTCAGCCAGCTGGCATAGGAAACTGAGAAATATAGTTTGTATATTTTGAGCCCCAGCATTTCAGAGTAGAGTATAGAGTGAATTTTGAGGTATGAACAAATGAATAACAAATCAGCATATTCAGAATAATTTTAATATAGAAAGAATACTTTCTCAGTGGGCTTTTTTCCTGCTATTATACTACCATCACTGTGGAGGCCTATAATTAAATATTTAGTGAAGTTTTGACTTCTAGTCAAGATGGCAGCATAGGTAAACATGACTTGCCTCCTTGTACAACCACAGCAAAACTAAAACTAACATATAGATCAGCCTTCACTCAAAACTGTCAGAAATAAAGGTAAGTTGAAGTCTGACACTACAGAATTAAAGAAGCCACATCCATCCAGACTGGCAATAGGTTCAGAGATAAGGAACAGGCTGGTTACACATGCACATGTGGTAGATAAAAATTCAGGAGGGATATCTCAGGAGCAAGGATTCCCAGCCCCACACCAGGACCCCCAGCCCAGGGTTCCAGTGCCAGGAAGATAAGTCCCCACAACTTTTGGCTGCAAAAACCAGTGGGGACCGAGCCAGTGGAAGAAACTTCTGGAGTCCCAGGCAGTTCCCCTTAAAGAACCCATCTACAGACTTACTCAGATTGACTGCCTCTGAGCTCCAGCACCAGAGGGAGTAGCAGATTGAAAGGTACCAGTGGCATACAGAGAGGAATTGGAGTGTCAGCTTTCTCCCTGAGAGAAAGGTGGGCAGAGGCATTGTCACTTTTCTGAGCCCTCCACCCACAGAGTCACAGAACTGGCAGATGGGTGCCGTATCTGAGGCTCCATCAACCTGGCTAACACTGTTTGAGCACCTCCCCAGAGATCACCTGCGACTTTGTCCTATCCAGCTTACGAGCTCACCTAAACTATTAACTGTCTTTTCCATGAATGGATAGTCTTGGCTCATGCTTCACAATTTCCTAAATCCTATCAAACAAGCAACAGCCCCTGTACCTCTTGCTAAGTGGCCTCAGGCCTGGCACTAGCAGCAGCCAGCCTAGATCCACAGCTTGACTTCACCTGGAAATCTTCAAGCCCAGCACAAGTAGCAGCCATCTCAGATTGCTTTATAGCTCATGCAGGGTGGCCCCAGGCAGAAAACAGGTAGGGGCTGACCCTGGCCTGCACCATCTGAGAAACCACAGAGCCTGCACACCCAGTGGAAAGATAGCAAACATGTTGGAGCACCACCACCCTGCTCCTCCATAGCCAATTTCCCACAGAGGGTGGAGGTTGGCGGTCAGTGGTCATAGCCAGTCCTTACATCTGACTGGCCTGGGTAAATTCCTCCAATTGATCTGCCAGCAGCAACCAAGGCTCAACTACAAGAGAAGGGTGTTCACAGCCCACATGAAGGGTGCACCTCGAGTACCCAGCTTGGGTGATAGGGGAGGCTGTGCCACTGAACCCTATAAGACGTGTACTACATTAGGCCACACTACCAAGATAAGGAGTGATACATAGCAGCTACACCTCATACATAGGAACAAACAAAGGGAGACTGTCAAAATGAGGAGACAAAGAAATATGGTCCAAATCAAAGAACAGATCAAAACTCCAGAAAAGGAACTAATCAAAATGGAAATAAGCATCTATCAGTTGCAGAGTTCAAAATACTTGGTGTAAGGATGCTCAAGGAACTTAGTGAGAACCTCAACAACATAAAAAATATCAGTCAGAAATGAAGGATACACTAATTAAAATAAAGAAAAATTTATAGGGAAACAAGAGTAGAGTGGATAAAGCTGATAAATCAATGATTTGGAACATAAGGAACCAAAATCAACCAAGCAAACAACAAGAAAAAAGAATCCAAAAAAACAAGGATAGTGTAAGCAGCTTCTAGGACAACTTCAAGCATTCCAGCATTCACATCATAGAGGTGCCAGAAGGCGAAGAGAAGAGAGAAAGAATTTGGAAATCTATTTGAAAAAAAAAAAAAATTAAAGAAGGCTTCCTTAATTTGGTGAAGGAAATAGACATGCAAGTCCAGAAAGCACAGAGAGTCCCAGACAACATGGATGCAAAGAGGCCCACTCCAAGACACATCATAATTAAAATGTCAAAGGTTAAAGATAAAGACAGAATCATAAAAGCAGCAAGAGAAAAGCAGTTAGTTACCTACAGGGGAGTTCCCATAAGACTGTAAGCAGATATCTCAAAAGTAACTTTGCAGGCTAGAAGAGATTGGCAAAAAAATATTCAAAGTCATGAAAAGCAAGAACCTATAGCCAAGATTGCTCTACCCAGCAAAGATATCATTAGGGTAGATAAAGAGCTTCCTAAATAAAAAACTAAAGGAGTCCATCATCACCAAACTAATATTATATGAAGTGTTAGAGGGACTTATTGAAGAAAAAGATCAGAACTGTGAACAATAAAATGGCAATAAATATATATCTATCAACAGTTGAATCTAAAAAACAAACTAAACAAAGAAAAAGAACAGAAACAGAATTATGTATATAAAGAGCGTGTTGATGGTTACCAGATGGGAGGGGTGTGTGGGAGAATGGGTGAAGAGGTGAAGGAATTACGAAGTACAGATAGGTAGTTACAGAATAGCCACGGGGATGTAAAATACAGTTCGGGAAATGGAGTAGCCAAATAACTTATACACATGACCCATGGACATGTACAATGGTAGGGGGACTGCCCGAGGGAGTGGAGGTTGGTAGGTGTAGGGGGATAAAGGGGAAAACATTGGGACAACTGTAATAGAATACTCAATAAAATATAATTAAATGACAGTTTTATCAAATGGCACTTTAAATTACTAATTTTCAACTGCATACGTTTTTCATTCTGTAATTCGTGAGTTTCTGTTTGTTTCTCTGTATTTTTGGTAGGCACTATAATATATTGCCATAGTATTTTTTTACATATGAATATTTGTACATACATATAAACACATAGAAGGTGTAACTTTGAAAATTGGATGTTCGCCTGTGATTTTAGAAATTAATTTCTATATTGGGTGAAACTACACACTTTCTAGGATACAATTTGAATCGTAATAAAGCAATTTGAATAGAAGCAAAATATGTAAAAAATATTTGTCTGTAAAATAAAGGAATTTGAGAACATTAAATAGAATTTTTAGAGAAGAAATTTGCAGCTCATCTAATCAATGAACCTTAATTTTCTAAAGTTATTTCCACATGATAGACAATTCTTTCCTTAAAGATTTATGTGCTAGACTGAGACGGTAATGAAAAAGATCAAATAAATTTATTCTCAACACACATAACTTTTTAACCCAGTTTTCTCGAATGGTATGAGTTGGAAATATTTCAGGTGGATGAGAGTGTAAAATGTCCTGAGAGAGAAATGAGAATGATTCCGATTGTGATGTTAATTCAGGTTGTTCAAAAGTGTTACAATTAGAATCCACACTAAACAAAGGCAAATATGCTTTAAGGTATGCTCTGTCTATAAACTTAAAGGAAAGTATTTGATTTCTCAGCAGAAGAAACTAACCAATTGCTTATGACACTGATGCAGAAGTGCATAGCACAACAAGCAGCTACTGAAGCTTCTGTAATGGAATGTAACTGTGGCCTATTGTTTATGCATAAGAACTGAGAGAAAGTGCAGAGCTGGACAACAGGTTTAGGGCTTCAGTCTCTATGTAAAATAAAGCATGGCAAACAGGGTTTCGTCACTCAGAGACTGTTGCTCTTCTCACTGTGGGTAACGAAGACTGCTTTCAAAACAAGAAAATGCATTTGCCTTCTGATCAATGGTCCTTCCTTTAGCACTCCGACCCGCCTGAAGGAACCCTTACACACAATCTAAGTTTTAGTTATGCTGCAGCATGTATATTTTCCCACATACTTTTCTTCTGTGTTTTTGTTCCTACTTTTCTTGTGGCATGAAATGCCTTTTCTCCTTTTTTTTTTTTTTTACTTTCTGTTAAAATGCAACTGCTTTCAAGGTCCAATTCGAATTCCCGGCATTTCATAAACTCCCTCAAAGATTCACTTTGCTTTATTTAGTTGTTTTTCCTTTACCTCTAGAACATCTTGCCCTATTATTTTCTGCCTCCTACAAAAATAGTTTAGCCTTACACTCATTTCCCCAGAAAATGTACATGTTTACATACAAAGAATTTTACACAGAATTTACTAAGAAGAGCTGAAGAGTTTGAAAGGTAAAGCGTTTTAGATATTTATTGCACCATTTTTTCTTAAAAATGAAATACCTATCTTTTGCTCCCTTTTCTTCTTTTTCCCCCTCCCTTTTCCCCTCCTTCCCTTTCTTTCCTCCTTCCATCTTTTCAGTTTATTTATTCTTTAATAGTAATTTCTACTTTTTATTTAGAGAATCAAAGTTATGGAACTCTTTTCTTATAATGGAAGCATATCTCAACAAAGAAAGTACAGTTGAAACCAAAACCAATTTACTTACTTTGAATAATTTTTTTGATGAAAAAATACATAATCCTCTTTTTAATGCTGTTTTCAACAACACTGCAGAATTACATAATGGAAAGAACCCTGGACTTGGTATCCAATGACATGGGATCAATATTAGGATCTACCAGCTGGTATGTGTGTGAACTTTGAATTAAAGTAATACCCTTTAACCTAATACAGCTCAGTAAAATAAAGTATTTAAAAGTTATATGACTTTGGGGATGAAACATATATGAAATATATATGAGAGCACTTTGTGAACTGCATATTATATTACTTAATTTGTAGAATTTGTTTTTATTATCCTGAATGGATAAGAATCCTCAGAATGTATAATCACATTTAAACATGAGCATCAAATTTCTCTAACATGAAACATTTCAGGGAAATAAAGAATACTTAGTGACCTGAGTCAGGAAACTCTATGTAGAATGCTTCGTGTATTGCTTATTGTATGAAGTCTGTTTGGGAAAAGTCCAGCCACTGTTAATGTGACAAGAACAGTTTGCATGCAATTGATGTAACCTGGCAGCCAAGGAGAGTGGACTGCAATGTGTGTTTGTTAACAATGACAACTTCACTGTACTAGTCAGTGGAGGCAGTAGAAACCATTGAATGAGCATGTATACTGTGTGGTCATGGCATTCAAAATGACTGAGTGAGTATAGCAGTGAATCTGCATCAAATTTTGCATTAAGCTTGAACATTCTTTTGCAGAAACTATTTGAATGATTCAGAAGGCTACATCTATGGGCAACTGGTGATTGACAGCTTCATCATGACAACATGCCGCTCATGTATCATGTCTTGTGCAGAGTTTATTGGTGAAACATCAAATCACCCAGGCAACTCAGCCTCTCTACAATGGAGATTTGGTGCCCTACACCTTCTGGCTTTTCCCAAAACTAAAATCACCTTTGAAAGGGAAGAGATTTCAGACCATAAATGAGATTCAGGAAAAATATAACAGGGCAGCTCCTGGTGATTGGGAGAACTGTGTGAGATCCCAAGGTGCCTACTCTAAAGGGAATTGATGTTTCTTATATCTTGTATCTTCTTCAATAAATGGCTTTATTTTTCATATTAACTTGTATTTAGTTGATACTGGTGAAAAGACCCGTAATGGGTTACAGTGACAATAGTCATAATATAGACATCTGTATCATCTAACCATCTCCTGGCCTGCCTTTGTATATCTGATGTGGTCTCAGCAGGTTACTGGGGTAGAGAGCCCTCATGTTGTTGGGGTTCATCATGGAAAGGGTCCCTTTGCTTCTCTGGGTACTTCTTCTTGTGACCTGATGGTTTAGTCTCCCTAGAACGGTTAAGCTATGGCTGATATTACCTAACTATAAGTGCCTACTTTATTAAGAACATTGTTGATTTGATGGCACATAAGTTATATTCCTGAGATTCTGCTTGACAGAAGTTTAATGCTGGAAGCAGAAAAAGTGTAAACTGCCCCATTTGGTACCCATTATGCTCACATGTAAAAGTCTTGTAATGAGTGGGCACTACACAGAATCACTATTCTTTTTATTTTGCCTTAAGAGTCTAAATAAGGCTTTATGATTACAGAGAGAAACCCTTAAGGCTATGCTATTTTAAATCAAACCTACCATTTCCAATAAAGATATACACTAAATCTTCTCTTAATATTGTCAGTAGGTTCTGTGACTTGAAGCAACATGACATAAAATGAAAGCAATTTTATTGTAAGCAAATTGATATAACAAAAGTGATGTTCCTATGACATCTTATCAATGTGAAAACAAAATGACATTGTAGAAAATGATATTATTTGAAGTTGTGGTGTACTTAATTTTTATTTATTTTATTTTTTAAAGATTTTATTTGTTTATTTTTAGACAGAATGGAAGGGAGGGAGAAAGAGAAGGAAAGAAGAATCAATGTGCAGTTGCCTCTCTTGCACACCCCACTGGGGACCTGGCCCTCAACCCAGGCATGTGCCCCGACTGGGAATTGAGCCAAGGACTCTTTGGTTCCCAGGCTGGCACTCAATCCACTGAGCCACACTAGCCAGGGCTGCTATACTTAATTTTTTTTTAAATATCGAATTTTTTGGAGTGACATTGGTTAATAAAATTATATAAAGTTCCAACATCTTGTGACTTTTCCTTTTATGTGCTGTATGATTCTAAGTGAGGTATGTTTCTTTAAGTCTCAGTGTTATTTCTAATATTCTTTGAAGTCTCATAGGTGCATTTGATTTTTAAAATAATGTTTTAGGGAGACCCTATAAATATAGTGTTTATCTTTCAAAGTATATTATTTAAATTTGAATTATAATTTCAAGTATATCAATGGATCAATGGAATACCTTTTACTCACATAAGATTTTTCACCTGCATATTCCAGTTACATGTGCCTTGTTACAATAACAGTCCTTCCGATTTACAGAAGCAATTTTAATATTTTCATTTGCCAATGTTTCCTAACATATTTTGTATTTCTATAGAATGAAACATTTTTGTTTTCCCTTTTATTGAATATATTGTGGTGACATCAGTTAATAAAATTATATAGGTTTCAGGTACACAAATCTATAATGCATTACCTGTATATTGTGTGTTCACCACCCCAAGTTAAGTCTCCTTCCATCACCTTTTATGTCCCCTATACCGAATGAGAAACTTTTGTGCACAAATGTTTACTTGGGGGCACGCATTTAACATTATGGACAAAGATGTTATTGTCTACATTAGGATGGACCAATTGATGAATTCCTGATTTATTTTTGGATTATACGTCTAAATTTTGACATTTAAATCATACCATATGCTTTTATCATATGGCTAACCACAAAGGAGTATTAGTAAGTGCTTCTGTATGTTTATTCACTCAACTTTGATGGAGTGCATGGTATGTGCCCACCATTGAGAAAGACCATGGGGATATGAAGAGGGAGACAGGATCCATGCCCTCAAGGGACACTGAATTTACCTGTCTAGAGACTATGCAGGTAAATACATTGAGTATCCTGAGACAGTGAGACAGTCTTACAGCTGAGATTAGTTCATGAGCTATGAGAATGCATAGCTGGAGAATTGCCCCAGTCCCTTAAGAGAAGACAAACGCTTCCTGGGTGATGCTCAAGCTGAGTCAAAATAGGAAAATGTGCAGAGGTGCAAATGTTTGGATGGATTCATTCAGAGCATTGATTTCAATATGACTGAAATGTCAGAATTTGGTATATACATTTCAAAATGACTAAAACAGGCTGCAAAGCAAATGTGGAAAGACAAGGCCATGGAGAATTTTTGGCAGTATCAAGATGTAGAGGCATTGCTCAGAGCTGGTATTTTATTTTGAAGGCTGGAGAAATCCAATCAGCTGTTTCAAGCAATGTTGGAGATGAGAAATAGCTTGATCAGCCCTGCATTTTAGAAAGATCATCCTGGTACTATTGTGGTAGAAATAATGAAGGTGAATAAATTGCAGACAGGGAGAAGAGCTAAATACATAATGTTAATGGCAAGGGTCTGAAGTATCAGGGACTGTGCAGGTGAATAGCATCTGACAGAACCCAGAGACCTTCTGCAGGTAGACTCAATAGGACTTGGTGGCCAATTGTTTATGAGGAGTAAGGCACAGGAAAGTATCCAGCATAATTCTTGTGTTCTGAGTTAGGTAAGGTGGGGCTTCCATTGCTCAGAAAAGGAGGAGGTTTGGAAAGATAGTGCAAAGTCCTGAATGATCCTGTGGAGCCTAAGGTGGTCCTTGAATGAGTAGATAGACAAGTGCTGCAAGGGCATTTGGTGGGGCCAGGACCTTGGAAGACATCTAGTTTGGAGAATAGACTGTGTTTTATCAACACAGTATTAATTGATATGGAAAATATGAAAGTGTGATGCAGACACCGGCCCGCAGTGTCCACGTCATTATGGATGAAATGAGACATTCACATGGACTACTAAGTCCAGTGGAGGAAAAGGGACAGCATGGCTTTTCTCTCAAGGGGAGCAAAAGCCACAGCCTCCACCATGACAGGCCTTTATTTCTCTTCTCTTTACATTACAAGATGGTCCTCATTCACTATGCACAGGTTCGCTTTAGGTAGTTACCTTTTACAGAAAACAAAGGAGCCAATGCTGCTAATCACATCACAGAAGAGGGATATTTGCAAATGAAAAAGTAAAAGTGGTTGAATTGCTTACAGTTATCCTTGGACGGTTTAGCATGGATTTTAGGAAGTTACTTTGCAGTAAATGTCCTCAATTCAGGATGAGGGAGTTTTTTTAGCAAGAGCAAGACTCAAAGTGACCTAGGTACATTGCAGGCCTGATTCCCCACGGGAGAACCTATCTGTGAGTGTGGGTCCTGTGCGTCTCTAAGTGGGAACTGGGCCCAAGCCACGCAGAACGGTCTCCTACAAAAGCGGCCACCCAGGCAGATCAAATACAGTGAGAAAAAAATATCAAAGATGGAATTCTGAGAAATACCATCTCTTAAGGGGTAGCTGAAAGAAATACAATCCACATAAGACATTGAGAAGTTGCCATGTATGTAGATGGAAAAATAAACAAGACTTGTATACTAGAGGCCTTCCAGGGGATAATTTCAATAAAAATTTGGTCCAGAATTCCACATATCTCAGAGAAACAAAGGAGGATTAAGGCAAAAACATGTTAATTTCATTAGGAATGAAAGGGTAACTGATCATCTCTGTGAGAAAAATTTTCCTGGAGAGACTGGGATAGAAATCATGTAGCAGTGGGGTGAGTGCAGAATGGCAAGGAGAGGGATATAAGCTACTTATAAAGAACTTGGTTGCAGAGGGAATCAGGTGGAGGAGAGGGTAGTGAGAAGACCCTGAAACTTAGAACTCTCATTTCTTGAGAGTGGAATTTATTTATTTATTTATTTATTTATTTATTTATTTATTTATAGAAAGGAGGCTGTAGAGAGAGCTGTTGTGATACAGAAAAGAAAATATGTGAGTTTTTAAGGAAGGAGGGTATAATTTAAGGCACAGTTTGAAGGATTACATTTAGATCTGATACATGATAAACTTTCTTGTGAGACTGGAGAGAGATGATAAGAGCACGTGGGACTGCAGCTATTTACAGATAGACAGGGTTGGGGTAAATCATCTTGTAAAGTGGAAGAAATCTCCTCAGTGAGTTAAAAAATGATGAAGGGTCAATATTTCTGTGAATTTTCAAACTCTAGTTTATTTTCACAAGCCTTCTGATGGTACCCATGAAATTGAAATGGTATAGTACAGTGAAAATATACAATGATTTTCCCTATCAAAAGTTGTGTGGGACAAGATACTGATAGATTTTTTAATCACTTTTTAATTGCTGTGGGTGTCAATGCTTGGTACTTTGGCATGGCATGTATTTGCATGCACATGTGACAAAAGAGCTACAGTCAATAGCTGATAATCGTTTGTAGGATTGAAGGTGACAGGGAAGTTGCAGAGTGACTGGAGAGTCCAGGGTCTCTCAAAAGGCTGGGACTCAAAAACATATTTATGATGTTCTCTCCAAGATGTCACATATACAGGGTTGCATTTTCCAGAGCATAAACATAATTAATTTGTTAAATGTAAGCCTTCAACATAGTTAAGTCCTCACTTAATATCATTATTAGACTCTACAACTTTAAGTGAAACAACGTAAGACAGAGCCAGTTTTACCATAGGCTAATTGATATAGATAAGAGTTGGCTCCTGTGGCATCTCATCGATATTATGAGGAAATGACATTGAGCAAAACGATGTTATTAGAGGACTTGCTGCACATTGATTTTGTCACAGTACTTTGGCATTTTTAAATTCTGCAACTGGGAACTTCAGAAGACAGAAATGGCCTTTGCTTTTCTTGCCCACTAAGATTTTCTGGTGTGTAGACAGTAATGATGGTTCTTGGAAGCATAACTGAGGCAGCTTCCATTCCAGGGTCAGATATTTGAGTTTTTAAAAATTAGCATTTTGGAAGTATAGTAGAAATAGAAGAAAAGGAATATTTATTGACAGAGTTTGTTCATTTATTTAATAACATATCAGTTCACTGTAAAGTAAGACTAATCCACTGTGAAACTAGTTAACGTAAGTCCATATAATAATATACTTAGAGATATTATGGTAAACACATGATTAGATATGACTGTACATTGCACATTTCTGGGTTAGCTTATTGTTTACTAGTAACTGAATAAGGGATAATTTTTTATCAGCAGAAAAACTCTATTCATGCAGAAATCTGTCTCAGTGTTTTATTTACCAAAAACCCTACTGAGAGCAAGAAGCAGACAAACTATCCATTCTGAACAACTTAGAATAGGAATATACAGCTCCCTTTTATCAGTGGGGTTGTCAAATAATTTGTTAAAAGTTCTGACACCTTTGCTAGAAAATTATTCAACCAAAATTAAATGACATGGTAAATTTGATAATCTCCATTGTACCTTATATTGGCTATTAGATTATGTGGCTTTTATGACTAATTCTTTTCCCAAAAGCCTCATTTTGTTTTGCTCCAACATAAATGAAAAGCATAAGAAATACACAGTGTTCATTTCCTACTATCTTGAACATTCCATTTATTTTGCTCCTTAGTCCATAAACCTCCCTGAAGTCTATACATTTTTTAACTCCAGCATTAAATCATTTTGCAATAATGGAATAGTAAGTTTTCTTGAAAACTAATATTTTCATTTATTAAGAGATGTAATCTTTCCAAGATGTAACCCTCACATTCAAGGCATTAACTCTCATTTAAAGGAAACATTAAGGGAACTAAGAATTTCAATGTGACAACAGAAAGATTCAAATGTTTCAGCAAAATGAAGAGGTTACTCGCAATTAGTCGACCCCAAACACTCGGGGAACATTACACTGACCTGTCAAGAGGCGACACTTCCCTGGTGTGTACATGTGTTGCTCCAGGGAGCAATTTAGTTAGTTCATTAACAGTAAGTTCATCCTGCTACAATGCAATAGTTAAGTCTAGAAATGGCAATCCATTGTTCCACTAACGGATTAAGAAACTCAGTAAAAACAATAATATAGATTCCAGATGGGCAAGTTATTTCATGAAGTTGCTAAGTATTTTATACTTCAAAAGAGTTCCAAAAGGTAAAGTTGGGGTGATGCAAAATAAATTTCTCCTTACAGAGAGGAGTTGGTACACACAGTGTTGATACAAATAACAATTTTAGTCAAGTGCAATGCATGAAACTTGGCAGAATACTGGTTTAAAACAAATATAGAAGACATTTTTGGCCAATTGGAGAAGTTTGAATATGGACTGGAATATAGATGTTATTGGAAAAGAATTGTTTATTTTCTGTGGTGTAGTAATGATACCACAGTTTTGTAGGGGAATGTCCTTACTCCTAAAAAAGCATGCTGACATATTCAGGTTAACAAGAGAATAAAATATCTTAATAATGAACATTTACTCTTTTTCACTGTATCTAAGACAACATTGATGGTAAGGTACACCAGTATTAACAACTAAGAGAGAAAAATGATGCCAATGAATACAACACATGCTTTCATGCCATTTTCATATTATATTACATTTATTGACAGAGCTTTTTAAGTCATTTGTGACAGTTTGTAAAAATGCATATCCCCTTGTACCTACCTAAAAAGTAAAACATAAAAAAATTGGTGAAATTTTTCTGAAGGTCCTCCACAGTCGGAGTCTGACTCTGCTGGACGGCATTTGGACTCACAGCCATCGGCTTCTCTGCCCGTTCTCACAATACCGTCTTCTGACCCATCGGGGGAGTTGAGGTTGCAGCAGTTCCTCGGGGTGCTCCATCACCCTGGGGTGCTCAGAGTCTTTATTCTGAGACTCCCTTCCAAGCTTCAGATGCCCATTTTGCAGAGGTTGAGGAAGGCAACTTTGCTGCTTGGGCTTAGACAGGCAGTGACCACAACGCCAGTGTTACCTGGTGACAGAAATTACAGGGTATCATCAATTTAAGACACATCCCAAGTTTAGAGATGGTGAACCTGGAAAAATATATTTAAGTCTTTTGAATAAATGAAATTTGATATCTAGTTCAATTCACACCCCTGGAAACACTAACACTTATTTACTGGATTTTATTTTCACCCTTAATTATGCTTAATATGTTTATCTGATTTTTAAAGCCATAGTTTATTAAAATGAACAACTTTAGAATCGAAAAGAATGAAATAATTTGCATATTGCTTTATAATTTGAAAACTACTTTTATATGTCCCAACTAATTTAACTTTCCAGCAAATTAAATGCGTGCTGGGTATTATTATTATGAGGTACTGCAGCATACTATTTGGTTTATTGCAGCGATTTTTAAGCAGTGGGCACAAGAGGCACATTGGTGTGCTGCAAGAATTTTAAAAACATGTAGCACCTGACTATTTAGTCAGAGGCACTGACTTTTTTCCCCTCAGATTGTTGAATAAAAAATAATAATAATAATAGCTGTCTGGTGTAAATGATCAAAACTACTTCTTTTTTGTCAGATTGGCAAAAAATAAAACATTTTTTGGTGTGCTGCAGAATTTTAGTATTTGGCTTATGTGTGCATGAGATTAAAAAGATTGAAAATTGCTGGTTTATTGTGTACTATTATTTATCCTTGTGCCCACTTTACAGATGAGGCAACTGAGATTCAGATTTAATATTAAATGGTTAGATCATGAACATTAGTAAATGCTCACATCTGAGTTCAAGTGCAGGCTTTACAATGTCAAAAAACATACTCTTTTCACTGGCACTTCTACTAAGGAGGAGAGAGTGAGGACAGAGAGAACAATGCTGGCATTAGGGAGTAAGGATCACAGTTATAGGACCCCACAGAAATACAGACCAGGGGACAACTTGTAGATAGATACAAGACCTCAGGAACAAAGCAGTCTGGAGACATTAAGTGTTGCAGTGAACAATGCTAGAATACTGGGTGCCCATAACGATTTGAGATCTTGAGAAAATATTGACCACTGCTTCTTATTCTTGTTCTTTCTTTCTTTTTTAATTGTTTATTTATTTATTTTTATTGTTGTTCAAGTACAGTTTCCATTTTTCCCCACCACTCTTCCCCCAATCCCAGCCATCCCCACCTCCCACCCCTGATACCACCCCCATTGGTTTTGCCCATGTGTCCTTTATACTTGTTCCTAAAAACCCTTCCCCTTTTCCCTCTCATTATCCTCTTCCACCTCCCCTCTGGTTACTGTCAGTTTGTTCTCAATTTCTTGATCAATAAGGAAGTGATACAGAGAGATCTGATCAGATCACTGGGAAGAGTAGGGAGGGGTTGTAGAAGGAGGTTGCCAGAGGCAACGGTAAACAACCTAGGATGGGATTGGCTGAGAAGCTGAGCACCTCTGGAGCACAGGAAATTCTGGGCCATAAGATTGAAAATAAAAAGGAGGGCAGAGACCGGCTCTACGGTTCTCTCCCTGCAGGATGCTTGGGTGGTTGTGATGCGGAGGCCTCCATTTCCCAAAGGACTGTATTCTGGGTGGGAGAAGAAACTCTGGGCACAGCCTAGGGTTGGGCTGGCCTGGCAGAGGGTTGCAGGGTTATTATTCCTTTTGGAAGTGTTCTAGAGGGAAAGGGCTCTGAGACAGAAGCCTGCCATTCTTCCAAAATTGTGTAGCTATTGTATCTTGTTTAGTTTGTAAAATAATCCTATAGGAATAAGATAATTAAAAACTAGTAGGGGAAATAATAGGGGAACTCAGGAGTTCATGATTTTAGCCTTAATTCATAGGCTTAAGTGATAAAAGTTTTAACTAAAGAGTTAAAGATTTTAGCCTTAAATGATGGGCTTAAGTGGCTAACGCATATGGGGAGCCATTATTCCAAAGCTTTGTAGCTTCCCTTTATCACCAAACCTCTGCCTCTGGACTTTTGCCTGGACTCAGGGTGGCAGCGGGCAGTAGGGCTACACTTGCTATTGGGTAACAGTACTCCAGCTTAGAAAGCTCACCTTCCCAAATAGGTAAT
Source organism: Tonatia bakeri (assembly GCA_004024845.1). Taxonomy (NCBI): domain Eukaryota; kingdom Metazoa; phylum Chordata; class Mammalia; order Chiroptera; family Phyllostomidae; genus Tonatia; species Tonatia bakeri. The sequence continues at coordinate 40,866 of PVIA01008477.1, read as the reverse complement.
GAAAAAATTATTCTTAAAAATGAAGTTTATGGGTGTTATACGCATTACAACATTAATAAATTGTCATATATTTTATATTGCACTCAAGTAATTGTGACTTGACACTGAAGCAATTCTTCAATATTACTTATTTGATGAATGCTAAAAATATGCTTTATAGGTTATTTGGAACATCTAAAAAAGATATGAAGAAATGAAGATTAAAAATCAAATAAAGAGAAAAAATCTAAACACCTAAATACAATCTCTGTTAAAATTTGGCATACATTTTCAGATATTTTTTCTTTGCACTCAAAAATGTAAGTGATATATTATAGATATTTAGTGTCCTTAATTTCTTCAAGGACATAATTATAATCATTACATAGTATTCCATTTTAAATAATAATATCTAATATTTTTAACTAAATGAATTTCAAAAATAATAAAATTATGTAGATAATGTATGTATGACACACAGAAAGAAAGAGCATGGTCCATTTTTTTACCGTTTCCTTTAAACCCAAATATATAGAAGTTTAAATGCACTAGGACTCAACTGGGTGAACATCATTCTGGAAGTTAGTCATTCCTTTGGGAAGATACAGGCGAGAGTGTTAATGTTTACCAGTCAGGGATTGTGTCTTGTGATTTGGTGTCATATACGTCCTTGGAGGGCATTGTAATCATTAAACATTACCTTCCTTTGGTAGAAGCTGGATCATTTCTCTAACACTTTACTTGTTATACATTTAAAGCAAGGATGAAAGATTTCTTTAGAACCAGCTTTATGCCAGCTCCAGGCTATCATAATTCAGCACACTGGAAATCCCTTCAAAGAACCGAATGTGAACTGGCTTGCTTGCCTCATCATTACACTTTGGATATTCATCTTACAGTTTGGAGCTTTTGTTTTATGTATTTGCCCAACTGTTCCAGTATTCTTGGTTTCAGTTGTGATTTCAATATCTGTGAGTTTAAAGTTTGAGACCTTAGTGAGATAATTTACATTTTAATATTATTGTCTCTATAAAACTACCTTGAAACCTCTAAAATCATCTTTAGTGCATAATTGCCTTACTTTCAATGTCCAAGAAATAAAGGCAAAGGGATACCTGGGCCTCTGTAAAGGGGTTCGAATAATGAAGGAGTTGGGCAGTGTGCCTTTGCTGCCTAACCTTGCTTCAAGCACAATCTTTCTCAAAGTCATTATCTTCAAGTCTGTCTCCTCTTCCATCAGAAGGATCTTTTGTGTTAAAACAAGGCATAATATTTCATGCTAAAAACCAACCTTTTATTTTCTCTAATCTATTTTGTAGACATGGCACATGCTTAGAAAACATCAGGAGCCCTCGAATATCCTCCTATATTTGAAGAATTTCCCTCAATTTAATTGTTGTCCCTATTACCAATTTAGAAACCAGAAATTTGTCCTCCTAGTCTTCTTTGCAGCGGAAGCATGATCCTCCAAACCACAGACATCCTTCTGGTAAGAAAGCAACATGAGGAAGCAGTCACCCCCAGGGGAACCATTTTCCAGTAAGCCTGGTGGCAGAGGTGTCTAGCCTTTGGTGCCAGCAATGTGAGAGGTTCTGGCGTCCAGTGTCTGGGGAGCTGTAGTACGTGTGCCTATTGGTGGTAATACTACTGTAGTATATACAGAAGCAGACTATGGACTTCATGCTTGGTTGCATGCATCCAACTCTGATTCTATGTTGCCCTAACAGGGGTGTCCAACCTGTGGCCTGTGGGCTGCATGCAGCTCAGGATGGCTGTCAATGTGGCCCAACACAAAATCATAAATTTACTTAAAACATTAGGAAATTTTGTGTGTGTGTCACAATGTACTCAATATGTGGCCCAAGACAACCCTTCTTCTTCCAGGGTGGCACAGATACCAAAAGGATGGACACCCCTGGACCCTAAGATATATTTTGAGCCACCTAATATGCAAAGCAGATTTTTTTAATGGAAGAAATTTTGTGGTTTGTAATTCTAAATACTGAGAAAGACACACTGTCTCCCTGCCCATTCTGCTGTACCCTCTTTCTCCCAGTCTGTGGCCTGTCTTAGTCCTCTTGCTCATTTTTGTCATCTTTACCTATAACAACTAGCATCTTTTCCCAGGGTTTATAAGTGCATCAACTCTGTAAGTGGTTTTTGAATCAAATTAAATTATCTTAAAGTAGCCCCAGGCAGCTCTGTAAGAATTGTTTACTTTCCTGTTATAAATGAAAAAGGTTTCCCCTACACTCTTCATAAATAATACTTTAAAAATATCATTTACTTTAAATTGGTGAGCAAAGTCAATACCTCTGTATAATGCGGATACAGAATTTCTGAACAGGGGTGGTAGAGGAAAAATGGAACAGAAAGATTAACTGGTTTACAAATGTAAAAGAGGAAATCCTTGTAATTTTTGGAACCCAAGTAAAAATGAAAAATTGCAACTTAGATTAATTCCTTAAATTTAGTCAGATTTTGTTCATCCTCATCTAAGTCAACGTGGTTTAATGAACGTACAAAGAATAAGTTGAGATACTTGTGTTCAATTCCTTCTCCTATCCTGAGCTCTGTGATTTTGGATAAGTTATGGCTGTTAGAACATTGTTCATTTGCAAAATGAGGTTGCTAACACTCCATCCACCTTGAAAGCTTGTTATGGGAGTAGGAGGATGAGTGATTAGCATTCTCATGGTGTTTTATAACTTGTAAGAAGGATTATTCCTAGTGTTTATATTTTTTCTCTGGAATATTGTTCTCGCACTGAAAAACTTCTAAGTGCTCTAGAGAATTTAGTATTGAAGTAGAGAACATATTACATTGAATATTTGTTTCCTCAAGTATAAGCTTTCCATTTTTATAGAGATTATATTGAAAATAATATTAATACATCCAATACTTTGGTGAACATTACAACTAAGAAAATGTCTTTACATCTCATAATAGTAAAATTTCTCTGTTTGGAGTTTAAGCTGCAAGAGGAAGATACTCAAATCTAGCCTAAATAACTACCTGAAAACTGTTCTTATTTTTTTCCTTTTCCATAGAAGTGGGAAATTCAAGAGAGAAATTTTCAGGCATAACTGGATTCAGGCACTTAAACACTGTCATTAAGAGTCTTTCAGAGTTTGATTTCTCTATGTTGGTTTGCATTTGAACTCTTTTGGCGTGAGAGTAAAGTTCAATACTGGAATGTGTAGACTTGCATTCTTCCAGTTTAGCAACTCCAAGAGGAGGGTGAGGCTTTTCTTGATGGTGCCAGAAAAGAAATCTCATGTGTTCTTGGCCCAGGCTAAATTATGTGTCTCTCTCTGATCCAATCATTGTGGTTACAGCAATGGAGTGTTCTGGTTGGCCCATCTGGATCACGTGCCCAATCCTGTACCGAGAGTATCCAGCAATCTTTGAACCTCAGGGAGTGGGAATGGATGGGAGGGGAGATTCACAAGGACAGACTTTGAAGAGAAAAAATTTTGAGAAGTAACTAGGACCAATGTATTAAGAAATATCTGCAGAAAGTGCTTTAAATTTGTCTCAATGAAGTCTTGTTCTTAATAGCTTTTATCTATGATTTAGTGATCAATAACTTAGATACTATCCCTATTATCTCTAAACAACAGCCTATTTTGCAGCATTACCAGAGATATGAATGGTATTAGGGTGGCCATGCTATCATCAAGGTAAACAGATAGACACATAGAGAGGATTTCTAAGATGGCTAAAAAGTAGAAAACAAAGTGATTGCAAGAAGAAAATGCTGCCAGACTGTGGCCACCAGGAGCCTGTTTTTGTGAAATTTTAATAAAGGGCTCTCGGCAAATAGCACTGTCATGCTTTCATTAGGGGTGATGTGGAGGCTGCTGCCCAGCGGGCCGAATGTTCCAGGGGCCCTAGGGTACTACAGGGCAGACAGGGCTCCAAGTCTACCAGTTTCCAGCATGATGCTTCCTTCCCACAATACACAGTAAAAGTCAAATACAGGATTCCCTAATATCAAAAGAAACTATGCAGAACTGGGTAGAGACCTGATTTAAAATGGAAACATTTGAGTCCTAAACCCAGATTTACCAAGAATTTACCATGTATTCTAGGCAAGCTCTTTTCCTTATTTTGATTTTTTTTTCATCTGTAAATTAGGATTTAAAAATGATGATACCAAAGGCCATTTGTTGTCCAGTTACCTTATCCTACTAGAAATTCTATGTTTTGATCCTCTTTCAAATTTAATTTTTTTAATATAAGAATACATTTGCATGGTTCAAAATGCAAAACAATATCAAAGAAACACTGTAAAAACTTCGTTTCTATCCCTGCTCACATCTACTGTGTTCTGTACTGATCTTTAGTTTTGTTGATTTCTTTGATATCTTTTCAGTTTCTATGTGAAAATTCAAGTAAATATCATATATATTTGTCCTCCTCTCAATTTCCCACACAAAAGTTAGCATATGCCTTTTTTTCCCATTGACTATTTTGTGGGACTCTTCATATCACTATATAAATCATTTCTTCATTCTTTATTTAGCCACTAGAATTCAATTATTTTCAATACTGTTCCACATACAGACATAAGTACCAGAAGTACAACTACCAGGTCAAAGGGTAAATGCTTTTATAATTTATATTTTTCATGATGGCTTTCTCTAGGGATTGTACAGATTTATAGTCAACGTGAATAGTGTAGGAAAGCCTGTTCTTTCACAGCCTCACCAACAGAGTAGGTTAAAACACACTTAGATTTTGCTAATCTGAAAGATCAAAGAGAGTTGGTGGTGGTAGTAGGGATGAGGTTAACTTTACTACTGAGGCAAGTAAGTTAATACAAAATGTTAACCAAAGTTCAAAGAAAGTTAAAATCAAGTCAAGTGCCTTAGGAGCATTTGATCCAGTGTTTTTAAGGATAGCTAAGATTTTGACGTGCAGAGAAGTCAGGCATGGCAACCAGGAGAGAGAAGACTGTGTGTAAAAGACGCAGGGAAGAGATATTCTGGCATGGGTTCAGTTATACAGATATTATGGTAAACTGCTAGACAGGAAGTGAAAAAGTTACCCTTAACTGGGTTAACTGTACTTTCATTGAAGGCATCACAGCATAGCTGCTGAATAATTTTGGCACATTACAAACAATTCTAAACAAAGCATGAGCAGACTTCCTTGGTGATTCTCAAGAACATTGGGGTGTAAAGGACTTTACAAGGGATTGAATTTCCCACAGATAGTGGAGATTCAGAACTAATAAGATTCTATTATTAATGTAAGTAAACTCTGATTTTTACCAGTTGCTTGGTGAAAAATAAGACAATTGGTAGGATTTAAATTTAAAAACCTGTATCCAGTCATTTAATACATATTAATTATTATGTGCCAGGCCCTTCGGAAAATACTATAATGATCACATCTTGTTCTCAAGGCAGACAAGAAATGTAGATCGACAACAAGAGCAAAAATGGTAAGTATCTTCTAAGATGTGAGCAAATGTCTATGCAGTTCCAAAGGATGGAGACCTTTAAGAACTAAAGAACATCATAGATGTCTTCATCCACTAGTTGGCATTTCAAATGGCCTTGAAGGGTGGAGAAGATTTCACAAGGCACCCATGGAGGGAATGGGTCCTGGAGTGAAAGGACAGCATGAGCAGAAACAGGAAGGTGAGGGGCAATATGTGAACAGTGAGAAATTTAGTTTGATTGGGGTAGTGGTAGAGATTGTAAGGAAGGTTTTATATGGTGAAATGCCAGGAGAGATGTCTTTGTAAAGAATATTTACCAAAGAAATTATTTCAGTTGATGCCAAATCTATAAACATAAAGAATGGCAGATGGGCAGAACAATAAAGACCCCCACATAAAAAAATATGGAGGTGCTGCAGAATGACCGTGAGCTTTCTTTCCTCTGGAGAGAAAATGGCACCGCCTTCCTCGGATGACACCAGTGGGACACTGCTCCAAAGGAAACAGAAAAGATGCTGACTCTGATGACTATAATCACATCTTGCCACTTTTCTTTATTTCTCTGACCAAAACCTATGGGCTTATGATATAGACTTACAGGATGACTGATTCAAAAGCTCAGATATTCATGTTCTTGCCAGAAAAAAAAATTCCATATCTGTTCCTGAAAGATAAAGGTCCATATGAGCAAAGAAATTAAAATAGCCAATCAATCCAAACAAATGAGGTTGTAGCCATGTCTCCTAATTTTAATACTTGGTTCAAATCTTTAAAGATAGCATTTTAGGCCAACAGAGGCGATGTTTTTTTTAATATATCATTATTTTGCAAGTGCACAAATTAATAAAACACATACATTTTGGTAATTTCTTATGGTTTTCAAAGTGGATTTGCACACATATTCTCCACTGCATCCTCGTAGCTTTTGTAATTATCAGCGTGTGGCACTTTATTTCTACTTTTCAGATGAGGAGACCAAGAATGAGATATTAAATACCTTTCTGGGGAATCAAATGCATTTGAAGAGAAGGAAAAACTGGTGCTAACTCTACTGCACAGACGCAGAAACAGACACCTGCGGAGGTGGTCACCTCTCTCCCACAGACTCAGAGCTTTGGACTGATGAAGTTGGGCCCCAAATCCTGCACTCCGACTACTAGACCAAGATTCTTCCCTCCCCTCCCTACTGCTTTTGAAGATTTAAGTAAGAGCTTTTCTTTTGAGCAATGCCTGTATATGATTCAGCAAATACTCAAATCCTATCTCAAGAATGTAGCCCATTCTATTAAACTTTCTGTAGCCAGTATGCACCAGCATGGTTTATTCCATCCTGTAGTCTCCTAAGTGAATAAATTTTTCACCTGCAGAGAAGTGACATTTAAAATAAAGCCAAATAACTCTCTGGTTTTGAAAATGTCAGAGATGATCAGGGATTACTTCCAGGCTTAGAGCTACTATAGCAATTTTTCTTGAATGACTCTGCAGTTTAAACACATATGGGTTGATATAATCTCTGGATCTCTTCTGGTGAGTTGCAGTTTTGAAATTCATTTAATCCCTTGCTATTTTGGAATCAGTATCATGAACTAGATGGGCCATCCAAAGTTTAGTGTTTATAGTTATATTAAAAGATCATTGCAGGCTACAAATCAGTGATGTACCCAAATGCTTTCTAACTGCTGAGAGAATTATTTTTCAGGATGTAAGAAGTAAGGGAAAGGAACAGCTCGCTGCTTTATAAGCTTTAGATGGTTCAGATAATTTTGAAAGTTCTTCCAACAGGGAAAAATAACATTAAATTTCAGGCTTAAAAAGGGTTTATGAGTAATTATTTATGATATATATAATGCCCTATTTCTTGATGGGTATGGTTTTTTGGATTGCATGTGTGGACTATAATTTGGATATAGAAAAATCTTCCCTGCCTTCTGGAGAGCGTGTTAAGTGTCTGATGGGCAACTGAACTCTTACCTTCTTTACCCAAGCTCGTTTCGTGTGATCTTAGGGGAAAAAAATCTTTGTTGCTATGGTGATACAGTTTACCATTTTTAATGGTATAATGTATGCTTTTAACAAATGGTTTTGCAGGGCCTCTTAGATGTTATAATATAAAAATTTTTATAGCAACTGTTTGGTTAGCAAACATTTGCCTCATGATTTTGGATGAGAGCAAGTTTTCTTTTTTGTTCTTTTTAGTTACATGTGCATGACTCCTCCCAAAAGCTGGTATGGTGCCTGTCATCCTTCTAAGTGACAAGGTCACTCATAAGCAGGGACCAGGCAGTGCAGGACTGAAAGAACTCATCTGAAAACAGCTGATGGTGACACCTTTTCTTTATATGTAATGTTTCCATGTTTCCTTATCATGATTGTGCTCTTTTTCTACTTATCTGAACTACAAAATTTTCTTTTGTAGAAAGCATGGAATTTGGCCTTCATTTCATGAAAGTATATTTATGAATAATTGAGAAACTTAGTGTTTAGGAACCACAAGGTGCCTCCTTTATGGCAGCCAGTTTGGGCTCTGTCCCAGCATGGCTTAAGGAGAAGGGCAGTGGCTGAGAAGTGAGGGTGAGGTGAAGGTTCCTTTCCCTGCTCTGCGGGGCCTCTCCTGGTGTCATGTGAGTGGCCTTTCTTGCCCAGAAGAGAGATGGAGAGAGAAAACTTCTGGGGACCCCTACTCTGTTATAATGGGCTGGTGTTCTTGCACCAGTGTTTCATGGAAATCACCTAGAATAGGTGACTTCCACAGGAACATTTAAAAATTCTATTCAAGTACACACAAGGGCTTGATCCCCCAAATATTGTCTTACAATGGCAGAGCATAAAAAAAATGAAGTCTCCCACCCTACCTCGTCACTGCAGGTCCACAGCTCCAGACAATCACTTTTACCTTTCTGTGCCTGACATTTTTCTCGTGGATATCTGTTACTCCTCACTCACTCCCCGACCACACACTTAAGAAATAAACATAATAACTCCATTTCTTGATTCATCAACTTTCAGCAGAAGCAGTGGGTACCAAAAACAAAGAGTGCATTTTGTTCCAGTACAAACTACTACTCTTTCCTCCCCTCCTTCTATCTTCCAGTTTCTAAGAATTTTACCATTTTCCTGCTTTATAGACTTGAGATCTATGCTTTGTTTACAAAAGTGTGAAAAATAAAACCCAATAGTGTTTACATTGTTAGAATTATGTAAATATCATTCACCACAAAACCAAGCTGTGCAATTGGATTTGTAGACAAAAGGAAATGTAATCCCAAAACATTGAATGAATCACTCTAAGGAGAATTTTCTGCAGGTCAAGGTCAAATGAGTTATCTTCTTATAGTCTATTAACTGTTCAAAGTCATGGCGTGTTAGAGATCAGTTCATGCCCAGAGCCTTTCAGAAATCTGCCTCAGAGACTCAGGAGTCTTTGGAGAGAATGTCTAAGGAAAGAGAGACTAGGTCAGGGCTGACTGAACAAGGTTTTAACTTGCACAGCAAGGAGGATTTGTGTCTGGTTCTTAGGGAGGATGTTTATTAGTAAAATTTAAGATAATTATTTTTACTAAAATTTTTCAGGGGCACTTAGGGTTCAAGGAGTCATTGCTTTGATAATTTGATATGCTGATAACTGAATAAAATACCAAAATAGTAAGAGGAATATTTATAGAGCTCTGCCCAAAGTGAAATCTCCAGGACCTTAATGACACTTGATGATACTATCAGCAGGGCCCAATGGAGGTCGTGGGGTTTGGTGGACATAGCAGTGGTTAAGGGTAACTGGAACATGGCAGAATCTATTCAGTGGACATGGAGGTATGAAGAAGAAGCGGGTGTGGATCCAGCAAAGGTGTTGGATCCAAGGGAGAAATTCATGCCTGGGAGAAGTGGCAGCCCTCGCTGCAAATGCTTGTACCAAACAGATACATACCATAGTCCCCAGAAAAGGGAAATCATTTTAGAGGAAAAAAGAAAAAATGGTGGATTTTATTGGGAAGGTGCATGACTTGTTCATGAGATCTCGCTGAAGACATAATTAGGAAAGAAGAAGCAGGGGAAAAGTCTAGTCAAAAATCAGTTAGACTCACTTGTCTTTTGTATAGATGCTTTATAAATGTTGTAAACATTTTAATTTGTATTTATATGAAGACATTTCTCCTCAACAATATGACATCACAGGAAAAGTTTGCTCAGAGGAACTATGTTTATAAAATCTTACATAAGTCACTCTAAGATGAGCAGAGACAATTTTTTTTTATCTATAAATTGGGGATAAGAAAGACCCCCTCCTTACAAAGTATTGTGAGAATTAACTGGAGAGATGGGAAAGTCTTACATAAACTCTAATGGGCTATAGAACCATTGGTTTTCATTTTATAGACTAAAGTAGTTTTGGAAATTGTTCTGTTTGGATGGTTCTGCTTCTGGAACAGCTGGGGCTCACACAAGCCTTCCTATCCATTGCTGGTGAGGTGGTGAGATAAGTAGAATCCTCACTCACACACCAGTGTAATTGGCTGGCTTGGCCTGCCCTGAGGTTCACAGTGTCTTCAGTATTTTGACTCTTCCCAAGGTCACTCAAAGAGATGGTCCTTTGAAAGGACTGTGTTACCTTATTTATACTCTATTACTTTATCTGGACTGTCATGGGCAGGATTTCCTCCTGAGGCAGCAGCTCAAACCCCTTACTTTCAATTTACAAATGAACCTAGACAACTAAGATTTATTAACAAAGCTCTTACTATTGTTGAGAATTTTAAAAAATAATTTTTGTCATTGTAAATGATTATTTGAATTTTTAAAAAATATATGTTTATTGGACTTATGTGGAGGTGGTGACCAGAGTTGTATAAAAGGAAAAACACTAGAATAGAATTCACAAAAATGAGGGACCCAGTTTGGCCCTTTCTCTTTTTCACAGTATGATTTTGAGCAAATACCTTTACCACTTTAGAAGATGATACATCTTCTAAAATATATTAATTTCTGTTTCTAATAAGGATCCATGCAATGGGGAACAGATGTAATTAAATTGGAAAATTATTGCATAGTGAGTCAAGTTCTAAATTTTCCATTTATACTATTTAGAATTTGGGGCAAGATATTATTTGTCCTTTCTGAATATCAGTTTCCGTATCTGCACAAGAAGGAACATTCCCAATAATTTTTAGAATGCACTCAGCTCCATTCTGTTTTAACGCTGATGTGAGCATCTGTGGTAGGCAGAATGATGGTGTCCCAAAGATATCCACATCTTAATCCCCAGAACCTGTGTATATGTAATTTACATGAGAAAAATAACTTTATAGATGTGACTAAAGACTTTGAGATGCAGATATTATTCAGGGCTATCCAGAGGGACCCGATTTAACCATGTGTCCTTACCATCTCAGCATCTTTGCCCCGAGTCGGAGTGAGACTAGCACGTGGTTACAGATGAGGCATGGGCAAGGAAGCAGATGCTCACTGAGAAAATCTTACTGGAAGGAAGATAACCCCAGTGACAGCTTGATTATAGCTCAGTGAGATCTGAGTTAGATTTCTAATCTATAGATCTGTAAGATCTTAAATTTGTATTGTTTCATGATACCAGTTTTTTAGTGAATTGATGAGGCAGCTACAGAAAATGAATACAGAATGCATCTCCCTCATTCTACTGGTATATATTCGTTTCCAATATGTGCTTGTTGCTGGAGAGGACTCAATGAAATGTCAGACTTGGGGCTTCTCCTCTGGGATCTGGTAGTTAGTCAGAGGAGATGCATCTATGCACAACTAAAATTTCATTTGTAGAAGAAGTCCTATTTTTAGGGCTCAATCTTTAAGAATGTGTAGAATTTAAATATGCAAAGATGGGACTGCATTTTTTGATCATTGGAACAATACATGCAAAGATTCTGAGGCCAAAACTCATAGCCTGGGTATAAGAAATGAGTAACATTTGGCTTAGTGTGGGCCTGAGGAATTGAGCGTTGGGCAGCCATTTTACATCATAATGACTATGACGCAGAATGAGTGATGTTTTCTATTATGCAATGTTAAAAAAGCCAAATGTAAAATTATATCTGAGCTATAACCTCAGCTTTGTAAATTATGTCTGCACATGAGAAATGGCTGGAAGGAAATACCAGCCACAAGAACATTTATAAAAAGGCAATGTTAGGGTGGAAACATTCAAGCTAATTCTTTTTCTTTTATGATTATTATTATTATATGTGAAATAGTTAGAAATGCATGAAAGCGGTTAGTGGATGGTTTTATTTTGCAAATACAAGGGTTGCAGTGCATATACATAGTTTAAAAATACAAATAACTTGCACATTGAACTTGGTGGTCATGGTATATACTCTTTAGCTTATAGGAAACCTGCAAAACAAAGACATAGACAAAATGTTTGTTTTCTTTTTTTTAAAGATTTTATTTATTTATTTTATTTATTTTCTCATTGTATCTTCTTTGTTGTTTAAATTTTTATTACAATCTTTAAAATGCAATCTATTAAAATACAATCTTTATTGTATTTTTTTCATTACCACTTAGTTCCCTTGTACCACGCCCCCATCCACTCCCACACTGTTATCCAGGTCTCTTCTCCTTTCTCATAATTATCAGCATTTAAAGGAGGCATAAAGTACTTATCCAAGGTGTCTTGCCCACAGCCAAAGATTCATCCAATAGGTTCTATCTCTTAGGAAGGACAGATTTTGTTTTAGCAGAATATTGTGATGACAAAGCTTGACTATCTGTAGAAAAAAGTAAAATATGGGATATTATTTAAATTAAAGTAATAAAATGTAAAGATTGAATAACATTTGATAGAAGCCTAGTTGTGCTCTAGGGACTCCCTTATTAGGCAGTCTTATAATAGAAACTAAAATATATCCATCTATCCAGAAAGCAATTTATTGCCCACCTCACTGTCTTGCTAAACTCAGCATTCTCTCAAGGTAGCTGGAAGCAGAATTAGTTGCAATAGGTCTATCCACCTCTATCTCACTGCCAAGATGAACTAGGTTTTTCTGCCACAAAAGGATTTTATCAATTGACCTGACTTATTATAAAGCTGCATACTTGCCTGGTGCTTTTACTAAATTAGCTTTTTCTGGTCATCAAAATATATATGTGCATTGCTATCTTCTGCAATGCATTTGACTTCACAGATACTGCAGTCAAACATTCAGTAGAATGACTTGACTGAATCCCTAAATTCTATTTCAGAATTAGAAGGGCACTTAGAAATCATTTATCAAACCACCTCACTTTATAGAGTGGGGAACTGAGGACCAGAAAGAAAAGACAATACTTCCATGAAATTTCATAGTAAAAATTAGTGGTAATGTAAGAATGGAAGTGTCTTTTTGTTCCCTGTTTAGTGCTATTTCTAAATAATATACCACATTCTTGTTGGAAGCACAGGTTGAGTTAAAGGATAACAATTATGAACATGTCTAGAAAGTTTAAATGGGAAACCAAATTTGATTTTTGGGAGAATAAATATATCAGTTTATCTCATTTTTAGATGGGTAGTAATTGGCATGTTGTCAGATGGTGGAAATGGGGCACTAACGGAGTGCAATATTAGGCTGATATTGCTCTGACTGCATGTACCATCTTTATTTTTCATGTTGTGCCTAGAATGAAGCATGGTGCATGACAGTTACTCACTGGTGTTTACTGAAATGATGCTCTTCTACAATGACAGGAGAAGGAACCACTCAACACTCAATATTGAAATATCTATTGACTTTATAACTGCACTGAGCCCAAAGGCTCAGGGGGATCACTAGAACTCGATGGGTCCTCATACTTCAGAAAATTGAAATCCAGTTAGAAGGAAAAGATTAGAATTTACAAAACAACAACAAATACTGAAAAGAATCCACTTAATTGTGTGCTTATCTGGCATAGTTGCCAAGAAAAGGGATCAGAGACAGTAATGATAATAACGACTAAAGAGTAATGACTTCAAAGAAAACATGAGCCTTAAAGGACAGGGAGGGTTGGATTAAGAGTTGAGTAGAGAAGATAATTTCTTGGCTTTTATTACACTATTTTCTTTCACGTCCTTGCCTGTTCTTTATTCTCTTTTATGAGCACGTGTAATTTACTGGCTCCTTAAATATTGGTGTTAATAGGATCTCATTTCTAGAGGTCCAATAAATTCCTTATTTTGTATCTTTTTTTTTCCCTTTAAACATGTTTCTGGGGAGATTTCCACCATTATTTAAGATTTGACAATTACCTAAGTGGTAACTGCCAAATCTACTTCTTGTGTCCACACTTTACACTAGAGGCCTATGGTTCTCAACTAGGAGTCATTCCCCCTGTCCCTATCCTCAGGGAATATTTGGCCATGTCTAAAGATATATTTGACTGGCAGGGGAGGGATGTGCTATTGGCATCTGGTGAGTTAAAGGCAGGAATGTCACTAAGTATCTCTCTAAGCACAGGGCACTCTCCCTTTCCCCCACCATTCCTGAGACAGAATAATTCAGTCCACACTTCTTTATAGAATTTTAAGCAGAGTGCTGAGACTGAGAAATCCTGCTATGGAACCATAGGTCAAACTGCTAATTGACCTGCTTCATTTGAATATGTAAAAAACATCTCAAATTTTATTTGATAAAAATGGAATATATTTTTTCATCTCACAAATCTCAAAGAATGTTTGACAATGTTCAGTGTGGTTAAGCTTGGATAATGTTTATTTATTAACTATGATAGTTTCTATGATGAAGTTAGGTAATGCAAGTACACACTGAGTCATTTCTTCATGAAGTTAGCAGAAAATCTAGGGGGATGGACCAAGATTTGCTGGCCTGGGAGCTTTTACTCCCTTTGTCAGGTTTCTATATCCTTGGAAATTGACTCCTTTTATTTTGTTCTTCCCTTGGCTCCGGACAGCACCTCCCATCCTATGCATGCTGTTCTCCAAGTTATGCCCATTGCATACATTTACCATGGGCTCTAGGTTAGCTACTTCAGGTCTCTCAAGTTTCAGTCTTCTCAATAGCACAGTATGGTGGCTGAATGGATACTCGCCCAGATCTATTGCAGCTATAGCTGTCAAAAGAGTAAAGCATTCCCCTCATCAGTCACAATGACCTCACCATGCAAGCATGAAATATCAGTACTATCAGGAAAATATAATACAAATTTAAGATTAAATGGCTATAAATGCATTTTCTTTTTCTATTGGTTTTATTATAGATTACATTTTGAGTAGGCATGCTACTTGTCTGAAACAGCTATAAATTGGGCTAAAACAGTTCTTCATTTTTGCCAGTTTGTTTATTCCTTCAACAATTACACTTTTTCCCCTAAGTGAAACATGCCTGTACCGCTAACTTTTATGTCATATATCCATTTCTAAAAATGTTCATTTTAATGAATGTGATCTCTTTATGGACTTTTTGCAATGCAGCATGGCTTGATGATGTCACATTTGAGAGATTTCATGAAGTGGCAATCTTTATAGGAAGTAGAAAATGTAATTTTTATGCTGTTTTATCTAAATAGACATATGCTTCTATTCTTTTATGCCATAAATAATTTGCTGGCATCTGTGATATACAGATATTACCCTATGAGTCTGTCTCTGTGAAGTGTAACCAAACCAAAGGAATAAGCCAACTGTGTGTTTCCTCTTCCCAGTCAAATGCAAATTTTCTGTTTAAAAGACAGATTTTTCATTACCAAAAGATGAATGATATAGCATTGAATTTCATTTGGTTCCTTTGTTTTTTAAAGTAGGTAATAACGTGTCAAATAAAAATATGCAATAGGCCACTTTCCTTTAATGTAAATATGATACTCACAAAAGTTAAAGTGAATTAATCTAATTAAACTTTCTGCTTCTTGTTAATTTTTATGTAATTTAGCCCATGATAGAACCAGGCCTATGGCATCATAGAAGACCAGTGCTGGATGACCCTCTTTAGGTGTAATCATCCAATTTTAGAATTAAATACATGGAAAAATTGAGACTGAAAACTAGCAAATGACCAAAATAACACAGAAAGGGTCATTCTGCTCTTTACATTCTATCCCAGGACATCCCAAAATTCCTGATATTTGCTTTTTCTATTACATGGACATGAAATTAAAAAGTAGTTTCATGCAACTTACATACCTCACACATATTACTTCTTTTATGTATTTACATTCAAGATTCTTAGATCTCTTTCTTTTCTTTTCTTTTCTTTTCTTTTCTTTTCTTTTCTTTTCTTTTCTTTTCTTTTCTTTTCTTTTCTTTCTTTTCTTTTCTTTTCTCTAAACCTCATGCCCATATTTGCTCTCACTCTTCTCTGCTTACTACCATATAAGTGGCTGATCAGAGAGGTAAAAGGATACTCCTTGCTGGAAACATTTGTATTTTCATAGATACCTAATGGAACTTCAGTTATTGTCTAATAAATTTTATTTGAAAAAAGTTTTAAGTTTACAGATACATTATGAAGGTAGTAGAAAGTTCTCATATATTCCGAACCCCCCATTGTTAACATCTTACATTCATATTGATCACAGTTAATGAACCAATATTGATATGTTGTTCTTAACTGATGCCTATACTTTATGAAGATTTACTTAGATTTTACATAATTCCCTTTCCCTGTTCCAAGATTCCATCCAGCATAACTCACTACATTTATTCATTATGTCTTTTTAGGTTCATTTTGCCTAAGATAGTTTCTCAGACTTTGTTTTTAATGACCTTAATATTTTTGAGGATAAGTGGCTGGGTATTTTGAAAAATGTTTCTCAATTGGTATTTGTCATGATGTTTTTTCCTCATGATTAGACTGGGGATTTGGGGGAGGAAGATAAAGAGAGGTAAATTTCCATTCTTGTCACATCATGGCAAACATTAATCTCATGTATCACTGTTGATCCTAACTTGGTCACGTAGCTGAAGTACGGTTGCCAGCTTCTGTGCAGTGCTCTTTGGAAGGAAGTCAATACATGTAGCCCACTTTTAAAGACTGTGAACTATGCTTCACCTTCATGAAGGCAGACTATCTACGTAAATTATTTAGAATTCTTTTGCACCACAGATTTGTTTATTCTCTGTCATTCATTTATTTTTTCAATTATTTATTTACAGCAGCACGGACTCATAGAGTATGATTCAACTCTATTTTTTTCCCTCATATTGTTACTGCATTGGCTATTGGGAGTTATTTCAGTTGACTCCTGCATCTCAATAACAGATTCCAGTTCTCATGTATTCTTAGCATGTCCTCGATTTCTGTCGATAGTAGATGCTTCAAGCTTACCTTGTGTATTTCCTTCCCTAGTCCTAGAATCAACCACCCATTAAAGAAGCCCTGGTGTCTTCTATTGGGAAATTGTATTTTAAAATGGTATTTAAACCACTTAGATTTGCCATTTATGTGGTACTTAAGACCATTTAAAACTTGGTATTTAAAACCAAGATCTGGGTGTTAGTTATCCAGACATATAAACTGTCTTACCAAGTGGCGGACCACAGTTACTGGGATATCATTGACTCTAGGCTCCCTCACCTGACAATTTACATGTATATGTGTGTGTATATATATATATATACACACATTTATAAGTATTACTATATATAACCACCCATGTCTATATAAAAATATCAGTTTATACTCTTTTCTCCAGCTCTAATCCATTATCACATGGATTACCCTAGCCTTGGCTGTCCGTGAGTTATAGATAACTTCTGTAACTTGGTTATCTATAGGAGTGAGACAATGCCTCTCACCATCTGTCATTCATGTATTTAATTGTTCAGTCACAATATATATGCGTAGTGGTTTCAGAAATTCTAGTCCAACCCATATGGGAAGTGACTTTTGAAATAGAGTCCAGAGCTTACATGCAGTTCCTTTTGACTTTATTCTTACAGATTATACTCATTTCCAAAGTTATTTCAGTCAGCACCTTTTCCCCAGTCTACTCCAGTGAAGTTATTCATAAATGTATAGTACAGCTAGGTTTTGATCATGATCTGCACTCTATCCTAAGATTTCCTGACCTGTTAAATACTTTTCCTTAAATTTCATACATTAATATTCTTATTTTATACTGTAAATTTCTATGGGTTTTGACAAGTGCAAAATGCTGTGTGACCATCATTACAGTATCATACAAACTTTTGCCCATTTTTGACTGATTCTTTCATTATCTCATTGTTGAGTTTTCAGAATTCTTTGCATATTTTAGATAACAGTTCTCTATCAGATGTGTTTTTTTGCAAATATTTTCTTCCAGTCTGTGGCAAGTTTTCTCATTCCCTTGCAAAATGTTTTCTCATTGCCTTTCACAGTTTCTACAAGTTAAAAATGAGAGTGGCAATAGCCTATCATTATTAAATCTTAAGACTCAAAATTCTTCTCTTAAGATTCAAAGTCATATGACAACCTACAATTTCTCTCTAGAGTCTGATTCCACCCAGACCTTCAAGCCTAGACGTGCCCTCCTCTGACCCCTCACCATGTCTTCACCAGGCTTTCTGCTCAAAACAACCTTCAGTTCATGCTTCAAACTACCACTTTTATTGCTTTGGAGTCGAACTACAGTATCATAGGCAGACCTGGAGGAAACCTGAGCAATCTTCCAGTCCATCTTTCTTTGAGAGACTCAAGGAACCTCTCCTTTAAAGACACTGCTGGGAAACTGGTCAGTTGCTTTTCTAGTCTCTGTCTCTTGTAAATATTTTGTTACTACCACCATTACAAGCCATTATGTCTTAAACTCTTGCAATGTGTAAAGAACCATTGTATGCCTCACACACATCTGCATATTAGCCCTCTAAATAAGGTAAGTATTTCTCCACTTTACTCATGTGCCAATTGTCATTTAGCAACAATCAGTAGCTCCCCTGTCCGCTGTTTGGATGAGGATACCCTGGGCTCCTTCTCATTACTAAGTCACGTGTGTTTGAGTTTCTGCCTGGCTTGAATGTGTATGTTAGTTATATGCTACCTTCCATGTGAGAACACCTTTTCATGTGAGTTCCATTCACATTTCATAACTCTAAGGGTTTGTTGGGTGGAAATGTCATCCTTTGGGACTAAATAAGTCAATTATGTTTCTGCCCAGTATTGCATTATGATATTGAACTGAAAGATCAAGAGATGTCAGCAGTGGCCCAGATCTCCTCAGTAGCTGTGTGACCTTAAGCAAGTCACACTTTCGTATTAAAAGCCACTTTCTGGGTACTGTTCTATTAGCTCATTTTCTTCTGTATCAAAAACTCCTAAGACACATTGTTAGCAATGCAATTTTACGGTTGAGAAGGCAGAGCCGCAGAGAGGTTAAATAACTTGCCCATGGCACACAGCTCATTAGTGCCATTGCCAGGACGTGAGCCTACTCTGGAGAGCTCCTGAGTCTCCATTTCTAACCCCTCTGCAAAGCTGCCTTTTTTATGTGTCGATTAACTCTTCCACAACCCATGATAAAAACCCACTGCACTGATGTTGTCTCAGGTGATGGGAACACCATAAAAATTAAGTCTGGCTCTGCCCCAGTGGAACTCATGGTCTTTTTGACAATTGATACTAGAAATGCTTGCTCCACCTCACACCTGCTGAACATTATATGCATTAAAATTTGAGAAGCATTGTTTTGGAATACTAGGACATGAGACTGTAGATTGTGGGCTTTTTTCTTCTTCTTCTGGGCTTTGGTTTCTTAACCTGGAAAAGGAAGACAATATTCCTCTGTTCTAATATTCCTTAATGGCATCTTCTAGGCCATACTGCAGACCACTGCAAAGTGGCAGTGACCTGGGAGAAGGGTGCCAACAAAACCTACCCTCTGTGCAGGCTCCTGCCTGTGTGACTGAGTGTCTTCTGCAATAGAGATCGGACACTGATCCTGGGTTTCCATATTTCTCCCTGTTTCTGTAGGGGGTTGAGGAGATTATACTGTGGCTCAGTAAGCTAGATAGCACCTTCAGACAATTTATATAGATTTTATATTTATTTGGAGAACAGGAGGCCTAGCCCAGTTCTTGCTGTATGAGTCAGTGACATGAGAATTTAAAAGGTCTGTTTCATTAATTTTGGAAAGAATTTATTGCTGACAAACTACAGCATTATTGATGGTTGGAAGACACTTATAGCCCTGTCTCCCCGCAGCAGTGTGGGAGAGCCGCCGGCTCCGCCTGCAGCCTCCCGCGCTGGAGCTGGGGTGGGGCGTGCCAGCCGCGGTTGAGGGAAGCCCTTCCTGCTAGGGAGGCGGGAGCTTTCTGGCGCCTGGCCAGACCCTGTCTGGCTGCATCCGCTGCAATCGCCTGCCATCGCTGAACAGGTAGGACAATTAGAGGTTGCCCAGCTCCATCCCGCACTGCACAGATGGGGTCCTCTGACACCCAGAGAGGTCAAGAAATTTACCCATATATCAAGTCAGATCAGATAGAAATCAGGCACAGAGGCATAGCTCCATTGCTTTGCATTCTTTTGTGAAATTAAAACCGCTTCCTAAATGACAGTGACAGGATGTACGTGGGCAGCTTTCTCTGCGATCTTTGCACAGCACTGAACTTTGTTTCTCGAAAACTGACAATAGAATGATATTTTTACAGACTTCACATCATGTAAAATGCAACTTATTTCTCATACACCTCTTTGAAAAGTGAGGAATGGAAAGGGCCTCATGGGCTTTTTAACAGTTTAAGCCACTTGTGATAAGCCAGGCTCTGGGATAAATTATTTGCACAACATCATCTTTGATACCAACATGAGTTTCATGACATGGGTGTTAAAATCTTCATTTTAAAGGCTCAGTTCAATTGAGGAGCATATTTGAGGTCTCACAGATTGTAAGTAGCAGAGATAGGACTCTTTCTCCAGCTGTACTTTTTAACCATTTCATGAACCTTTGGAAGTTTGGTTCCAGGATTACAGAATAAGGTTTTGTAAATGGTTTCCAAGCTGGGCTTTTAGAGGTGGGAGAATGGATCTTTCTGTTAGGGAGTGGTGACTGCCATGAAGCCCAGAGACGACACTAATGTCCGTGAACTTGTTCGGCACTGGACACATGCAAACCGCTCTCGGTGGCCTGCAGCTCAGGCTGAGAATGAGGAGTGTGGGAGGAGGGGCAGACTGGGCTCATGTGAGTAATGACAGAGCAAGTGCCTATTTCCAACCCCCTTTGGCAGGACAGAACCCGTCAGTGCAGACTAGAAATGGGCTGACCGTGGAAGGAAGCTCTACTTTTCCATCTGTACAGATCACTTTCTGACTTCAAGGCTGTGCTGACAAGGCTGTGCTGACTCAGTTAAACTGAGCAATTTACCTACTCTGTGACCTTAAGATTCCTAGGATAACTGCATCTGGAACCAATCTTAGACCTCCTCTGACCACCAGATTCAACTCCAAGATCTGAACTAGTGACTGAGCCCAGGCAAGGAAGGAGATATCTCAAAAGCTAATGGCAACATCAAGGCTTCGATTCATGTTGCTAATAACCACTGTAGCATTCTCCCTACCACACCAAGTGGTTTTCTTTTCATTATTTATCTGCCTCTATATTATATATTTACATACTTACAATGTATACATCGTTTGTGTGACACACACACATGTATGTGTATTTACACACACATTTACTCTGCAAACTACAGGGACTAGTCACCTACCCTGAATGTGGTGAAGACCAAGCTACTGAGCATACTCTATAAATGCCCAACTGTTGAAACTTTAATTTAAGAAGTTAAAATGACGGTAGTAATGGAGCTGTCCTTAGAGCACAGCTGTGCCTGTTCTTTCCACTTAGGGATTTTACCCACGCAGATTTTGAAGTAGGAGATAACTTGATTTTGAAAATTAAAGGTCAGAGAATAGGAGTGGAGAGATACCAGTCTTTAGAAATCCTTAGTGTTTTAGGAAAAGCAGTCTGGTTAGAACTGAACATTAGTTATAAACAACTACTAAGTTGCCTTTGGGTTATTTTCGTAAGAAAACACCTGGACAATCTGCTGTAGTAGTGGGGGAGGGGCAGGGGAGCATTCGACTGGGAGTCAGGAGACTGGGGTCCTGTTTCCGTAACTGGCTTGCATAAAGCTTGTGCCCTCGGAGAGCCTCTATGTAACTATCTGTAAAATGAGGAAGATGCCATTCATGATTTTAAGATCCAAATGTAATTAACTACTTCTATTATAGTTATTTCAAGTTAAAGTTGTTTTCAATATGTGTGTAGTCATTATTTAGTAAATATTTATTGACTATTATTGTGTGGTAGGTGCTTTGCTAAGTCATGGGAACACTGTTGTGAATAGGACATACAGTTTCTTCAGGAACTCAAAATCTTGTCAGGCTATTCTTAATTGTTGCACTTTTACTTGTTCCCTTTGTTCTAGACATTAGCAGACTGTCCTCCTACCCAAAGTCAGACACTGGATAACAAGTCTATATATTTATAGGAATTCAGAAGATTGGGCAACATAAGAATAGATCAGTAGCTCCCGGGCCAAGCTATTCCAAGGAAAATAAGAGAGAAGAGGATAATTAATTGATTAAATGAGGGGAGGAGAGTAGCATCAATTAAGGGTCCTACACAAGGCCAACAGATTCACATAGTAAAGTGAGATGATATAAAGTCAGGCCAGTGTTCCTTGGAATGTGGCTCAGAGGTCGCCTACTTCAGAGTTACTGTGGGCTGGTGGGAATGCAGGTTATAGGGTTTCAACTTCAATTCTCTGGCACCAGAGTTTAGGAATAGGGGTAGATAGCTGGTTGGTATCAAATAACAAGTACTCTAGATGCTTCTTATGCACACCAATGTCTGAAACACGCTGGACCAGGTAACTCAGAAATCCAACTTCATAATAAACAACATAGCATCCATAAATCTTCTACTTTTAATTTGTAGAACAAGTATTGATTGGAATACTAGGTAATACACACATGATTTATGTTGTTCTGATTTATGTCCTGCTATGAGAAACTATGAGAAATAAATTCCATGACCTCCATTAAAAAAAAAAAAAGATTGTCTTTGTATCTATGATGGGACAAGAAGTATGAAAAGAGAATACTGAGAGGCAGAGAAGGAAGATGAGGATTATTTTGCCTTAGTATCAAATTATATTTGTTTAAGATTTACACGTAAAGTTTTATTTCTTGTGGCTCTAATGATTAGTAGCAAAATGATTTAATTGTGTTTAGAGAAATATATTGAAAATGAGTAACAAAATGTTCAAATTAATATTCTATAAACACACACATGTACTATGAAAGAACAAATAGACAACTTAAGAGAAATTAAATTTTAAAACAATTTCCTTTAATGAGCTTTGAAAGGCTTGATTTTTGCATGTAACTTAGGCACACTAGTTCCTTATTCTTTCACTAGGTGGTGCTATAAATGCAATGCTCCTTTACAGACTGAAACAGTGCAAGATAACTTGGGCACATTATATTTTGGAATAATTGCAAGTTTAATGACCAAACCCTTCTGTTTTATGATTACTTTCCAGTTAACAATTAAGTATTAGTGGTTTTCTGGGCACTTGTTATTGACCATGAGAGAGTGAAAGGGAAATAATCTGGAGAAAAATATGAAATCTACCTTGCTTTCAAGGAAACAAAGTAGAAAGGAGTGAAATCCTCCCTCTATAGTTGCCCATGTATCTGGAAATGGCCAATCTCTAGTTACAGTTTCCTCAGACACAAATTGTGGCAAAAAACAGTGAGAACAGAAAAATGATGTTGGATTCATTAGGACTAAGACCAGTTTTATTTTCCCTCTTTTCTTTCTCCATAATATATTTGGAATTCTATAATTTAAAAGAACTGCTGAAATCTGTAGGAAATGAAGGCTAATATTGTGTTAGTTCTCTAAAAATCTAGATTAATGTGTTGCTTTGGAAGTTTATGTTTTTATGACTAGTTAAATTATTGTGAATAGTATATCATTATTTATATTTTTGGATCATGAATATATATAATTCAGATTGCTTAATTTAGTTGTCTTAAATACATTTGAAGTAGTCCTCTCTGAAAATGTTTATTCTATTTATTTGAATCATCTATGGGGAAAACATTGCTTTTATTTACAGTCTAAGATATAATAAAATCTAGAGAGGAGTCAGAATTGAGATTTATTTATTAACTTGTTTTTTTCCTCCACTCCACAAATTGTTATTTTTGTTTCTATTTCACTTTCTTTGATCATAATCTTGGAAAAATTCCTTAGCATTGAGAATCTTTTCTTTTTGCGATGGTGGTAGGAACGAAGAACTAACCACTTTCATCCTGTTTTTGTGTTTAGATTCACACAGTCCTCACATATCTACACCCACATGGTGTTGTGCTCAATATTACAGCACTTGCCTTTAGCAAATGGAATATAAATGAAACTTAAGCAGTAGCAGAATGTTTAGACCTGGAAGAGGACTCAGAAATATCTAGCTGATTGACTTTTGTGATATATTAATAATATATATATATTATATTATATGTAACATATATTCACATATATTATATGTGAATATATATATATATTCACATATATATAACATTACATATAATATATATTCATATATAATACATCTAATATATATTCAAACATACATATATTTGAACTTTGTCCCTGGTTCCTGGCACAGAGCTTTTAAAACCATTGGAATTTCCTGAGTGATAGGAGTGCATTGTTACTAATAATGAGCATTCTTTGACCATTCCTGAGCTTATGCTAATGAGATAACGGGAAAAAAGAGGGTAGAGAGCATTAGGATGAGTCTGGCTGCCACCCGCCTGACACACACATGATTAAAGGATTTGAATTTTTAGTCCCACCCACAACCTCCTAGGAGAGGAGAGGGGCTGGAGACTGAGGTTAGTTACCAATGGCCAATAATTGAATCAATCCTGTCTGTGTAATGACACTTTGATAAGAACTCTGAAACAACATTGGGAACTTCCAGGTCGGGAACACGCTGGGACGAGGCTATGCCCCGGGAGGGCCTGGAAGCTCTGCACATACCCACTCCTGCTCGTCTCTGCCATTTGGCTGGGTCTGTGTTGTAACCTTAATAATAAAACTGTAAACATAGCGCTTTCCTGATACTTATGAAGCATTCTAACAAATGTTTGAACTGAGAGGTACATTGGGAAAACTCCCCTGAATCTGTAGTTGGCTGAAGGACGTGTAGTCTGGGGGCAGCATTTGTGGCTGGCATCTGAAGCGGAGTTAGTTTTGTGAGCCTGAGTCATTCACCTTGCCGTCTGCACTAACTCCAGGTAGTTGGTATCAGAATTGAGTTGAATTATAGGGCATTCAGTTGGTATTGGGGAATTGTTTGTTGTTAGAAAACGAAACACCCCTTTTTCAGTCTCCTCAACACTAATGGGAAGTTTAAAACCAAAACATGGTAAGTGATCTACCTAAAATCATGCAGCAGACTACGCCGGAAACCAGCTAGTGGCCCAGGCCTCCTGACTGTCACTGTAGGGATCTCTTCTCTGCACACCTGCTCTTCCGAGACACAGTTGTTTATGAATCTGCTCCTGATCCGCCGGTAGAGGCTGGTCTTCTGTAAAAGATAGGAGTTAGGATGTTTTGGAAATTTACGAGGGGACAGGACTCATCTGTACTTTTTGGGTATTTATTTATTTATTTTTCTGATTTTATTTATTTATTTCTCTTTTTTTAATTGCTGTTCAAGTACAGTTGTCTCCATTTTCTATACTTTTTAAGCCATCTCCCATAATAGAAGATTGAGTGAATCAAATGATTATTCTGAATCCCCAAACTACAAATAGATTTAACATTTTCAAAGAGACTTCTAGTGAATTCTAATTTGGGGAAAGTTTTTTTTCTTTCCTAAGAAAGGTAAGTGTTTAAGAGGAGAAGAACTGGCAAGAATGCCATAGTATTTAAGATAATATTTTCTGAGGCCTGTGTCATCCTTGATCTACTTTGCTCTTAGTAACACCATGAGCTTAAATGGTGGCACACACTTTGGCAGGTGAGGAAATATTCGGCCAAATAATCTCCTCAGGGTGAAGAGCTATGTGCACTAGGCCAAGGTTGGATTCTTGGGCTTTTGACTTCTACGCCAATGGTGCATCTCAGGATCATCAGAGCCGTGTAGTTCATGCCGTAACTTTACTGAGTCAGCTGTGCATTGTATGATGGGGACTAGGAAGAAGAGTAAGGCAAAGTCTTGTTTTGCAACTGGTCTATTGTCTGGTGTAGGTAAAAGCTGTATAAAAGTAGAATATTACAGGGTGCGATAATCTGTAGCTGGTTCACTCAGAGCACCACGGCGGCATAGTGAAGGCACTGCTCCCATTCTGACTCCAGCCACCAATAGGTTGCACCTGAGCAATCATCCTCACTTTCTGTTTCCTTCCCCCTTTTTGCTCTGTCTGGCTCTGCACTGTCATTCTCCTCCAAAAATTGGAATCGTCTTTTAAAATGCAAATCAGATCACGTCAGTCCTCTATTTAAAACCCTCAAAAGGCTTCCTGAACTTAGAATAAATTCAACCCCCTTTCCAAGGCCTACAATACCCTACAGTATGTGACTTCTGCCTATTATTCTCACTTTTTGCATTATCACTTCCCTCTCTGTTCACTGTCCCCCAGCTCACTTTGCTTTCTTTGTACTAATTTCCATCTTAGGGCTTCTGTGCCAGAAATATGCTGGGCCATTGGGTTGGAATGCTCTGGGTTCATATTTTTGCACTTGCTCTCACTTATTTTTGTCATTTTGGTCACAAATCAAACCTCCCTTTTTCAGAGAACTCTTCCATGATGACCTTAATTACAGTACCCTCCAACCTCAACAGTCTCCTATCACATATCTTTATTGTATCTTGTTTAGACTACTTAACATTCTCTAAATTTACCTAGTTTATTTATGTGTATTGATTCTCCCTCTCCTCCTACACTGTATACACCGGCCCTTGCTCCCTGTCCTAACACGTGAACTCCAAGAGATCTGAGGACAATGCGTCTGGTATTATCAGTAATATCCCCAGTGTCTAAAGTTTTGCTTGGCACACAGTAAGCACTTTGCGTTTACTTTACACATATACACATTTCCCGTAGGAGGGTGGGGTGAACGTTTCAATTAGGAGGTGATATTTTGGGAATGATGCTCCAGCCAAAGAGGCTCCCAAGAAAAAAAGAAACCCTGTTTTCTATATTGAATCTAGAGTTACACAGGGAATTCTTTGTTCAACCTCCAAATCTGGGACAGAAATTCCTTCTCTTTTTCTGGTAAATATGCTACATAAGCAGAAAATAAATTTTCCACTTAGGCTTCTCATTATTTTACTTTCTTTTGCTTGAGATGTAAACTATACAGTCTGTTCAAATAGGGCATACAATAAATCTTTAAAGGAGTTGTTGCAGATTTCATAAATAAGACTGTTTTCCAGGGGAGTGGGGAAGCAGTGCCCTGTTCTACCCCTGGTTGCCCTCTCCCATCTTTCTGACCTCTCCTTTTCCTTTCATCCCTGTATTATTTTCTCCCTTCCTGTGCTCCACTGGCCAGTGACACCTAGAGGCTAGCGCTGCTGGCAGCTGCCAGGGACTCTGCCTTTGTTGGTGTTACTGAGGAGCCCACAACACTGCAATTGTACTGCCAGGTCACTTCAGTCAAAGCTAAACAGAGGTAGAGGCTATTATTCAAGCAATTCAAGTGAAATAAAGTGCTTTATCGCTAGGCAATTTTGCTTCTTGCACTGCTTTGTTCAGGCTATGGGGACATTTTGAACTAAGTTTCTGAGAGAGCTCAAGGTACCTTTGTGAAACTACCAGCTGTTCTTCCATTTTCTCTCTTATGCCATCTGTGACTCCATAAAAAACCGTCCCTAGGTGCATGGTTGGATTGGAATGAGGATGGTATGAAAGTAAATACTGCACCAAGCTGCCCATATTCTGACCTTGCATTAATGAAGGCAGGCGGTTCTATTACAGAAGGAAAGCACTGTGCTATTCACTCCTAAGCATACTGGCACGAAAACGCTGGGGCATCTTTTCCATGTTTTAAAGAGGGTGCTTTATGTCATTTTAGTTTCTTTCAAGCAACACTTATTGGGTACTTGTTATCAAAACCCTATCCTATCAGGGATGTAGAGATGAGTAATTGAATCTAGAAGAGGTATGCAAAACAAGTGTGTGAGTGAGCATGTGTGTGTGAGAGAGAGCGCGAGTATAACAGCAATGTTTTAAGTGGTGTCCTATGAGGGATTTAAAGAAGGTTAAGATCTCATAAGACCTCAATATGGTGGTGGTTGCAAAATAAAAATCAGCTTCAGGGTGGCAGTTTTATTTGAGGTGGGTTTTGAATGATCGATTGAAGTTAAATAGGATAACACTGGGTTAGGAAGGTCATTGTAGCTTTAAGGTAATAGCCTACAGGTAAGAAACTTTGGTGCATGTTCAAAAAGTTGAATAGGAAAGTTTAGCTGAAATGTGTGGTATCAGTTCAGGATTCTGTGAGATGGAAGTGGAAAGATAGAAATGAGATATTGTGGAGCTGTTTAAATGGCAAGGAAATAACTCCTTTATAGATAATGGATAATCCAGGAGCTTTTGAGTGGGTAGCTGGTGTCTTCAGAGGTGATTCTAAGAAGATTAATTTCATAAACTCTGCTGGTTCCCCTAGAACTGGAGCAGTGAGAACAGAGACAGTGAAACCACATGCAGCGTTTGACTGTGGTGCTGGACTAGGCATCCAAAGGCAAATGGACCGGGGAGACCCATTGTCATCAAGAGGTCGTGTATCCAGGTTGCTCAACTTCTGGTGGTTAGAGAAGGAGGACAGAGATGGTTCATCATCTGCAGAAAGGGAGAAATCATAAGAAGGTGCTAATTTGTGGGTAAAATGGTAGGTCCACAAAAGACAAACGCCCCTGGTAACTTGCTGGTGTGCCATCCTGTCCTGACACCCTTTCTGCTGAGTAAGTAATATAAAACAGACGTTGACCACTTTTAATAATATGTTCTCATGCTCTAGGGTGCAGAGATAGTTCCTACTGTAGCACATATGGCACATATGGCAAGTGTAGTGAGAAAATTCCTTGGCTTATGGTATTTGTTTTTCTGCTCTACCTTTCAGGCAGGTCTCCAGTACTAATGAAGCTGGGCATACTACAAGTGCATAGTCTTCAAAGTCATAGACCTGTGTGAAGCTATGATCTTATGCTTAGGTGCGGTATGACCATGGGAAATTCATGAAAATAAGTGTGTGAACCGAGGCTCTATAAAAGAGTTCACTATGTCTATGTACGATGTCTTTCTCTATTTATTTTACAAGATACTTGCAATCCTCAGTTGTAAATACCATAGATTTTCAGGAAATAATATTTTAAGTCAGGCTTCTATTGCACGTGGGCTAATTTTTCTGAATTTTGTCTCAGGAGGTATGTTTCTGAAATGCCAAATGGTCTCGCCATAAGATTTTCTTCCCTGGAGCAATGTGAGAGCTGATAAGTAGTCTCTCCAATGATAAGCCATGTTGGAAAGCATTGCCTAGTCCATGAACCTGAAAGAAATCAGAGTTAATGAAATTCAGACTAATGGTTTGATAGGACATTTAACAAAACTGAAAATACTTCATTGAAGCCTCTGTTGTTGGAATTTGGAGAGAATATGTGGGTTGGAGCAGCTGAAATGTGGTGCACAAATATTACTGAATTATATAGCCTGATCCTGCCCTATATGGACATTAGGTTCATAATTTAAGGAAAAAACTGATACGTAGAGATAGCAGGGATAAATAGGTACTCGTTCGTATGGGAGTTATCCAAGTACCTGAGACTGATTTGTTGAGAGAAGAATAGTTTCATGGGGAACCTGAGAACACCGTTCTACAATGCACCTAAATCTTTATCACATCAGTGTCACAGTTTAAGACTAATAGTAATATTTATATTCGACAAATTATGGCTTGATTAAGTGGAGACTTTTCTAACTATTGTAGCTTTCTGGACTTGGAATGAAATGTCTAAGGAAATATTGACTCATATTATGTCAAGGTGGCTAAGCATAACCATTTACTGGTTTGTCTGTAAAAGAAAGTTGTATATTTAGTAGAAAAAGGACAAGCAGACTCCTAAGGACCTTGTCATAAATTGCTTGAAGAAACTGGATTATTCATAAGACTTTAAGGATTGGAAAGGGCCATTACCTGGATTATCTTAATCAGTCTGTGCTTCAATTAACCTTTAAATTTCAAGTAGAAAACTGTTTAGGTATTATGGTTTAACAACTTCAGGAGACAGTCAATGAAATTACCTAGTGTTAGGTTAATAAGCAACAATACATCTACTTTATGTCAGTTAATTCAACTTGCTTAGCATTCTTCTGTCTCATTACATATAAATTAAAAGCATTGTCGGGAAGCTAAACTGAAAACATTCTGCAGAATTTATACGAAGCGTGCATACAAAACAGGCTAACGTCGTCTGGAGGCGGAGCGGCTTCGATGCCGTGATGTTTAGCAACAAGCATGTTGCTATGCTGGCGAGCAAAAACCAGAGTGAGCGACAATTAGACATCTCTATTAAATGCACATTTGGTTGTTCTGCGAAAAAAATCAAAGGCATGTGTGGCATTGTCATGGCAACGATGAAATTGTTTTCATCTATAATCCCTACTTGTAGATTGTGTTGCGTTGATTTCATTTCACCTGCTTCGGGGGCTATTGTTCAGAGTATTTCTGCCTGGTTAGTCTAAAGATTGTTATGTTACATAGAGATAAATTGAAGATGCAGTATAGAGAATTAAAAAGCAAAAAAATGCTATAACTAAAAATAATATAATGGCTAATGTTGAGAAAAGGTAAGGACCTTTAACACATTTATTCCATTTCTTTCTAAAGCTTGGAGTTTAAGTGTGAGTCTTGGATATGACATTTAGGGACCATAAATACTAGTGTTCTAATTTTATACTCAGGGCCTAATGTCTCCCAAATAGTCAGGTGCTGATATCTCTAACATATAGAAAAATTATATGCCTACAGATTTTGGAAAGCTTCCTGTTGCTTGATCTGAAGACTCACCTAGTAGTCCCTATGTATCACTACTATGATTCTCCTTTCTTCCCTCCTGGTTTTCCAAGGCTCCCCTGGTTTTCCAGAAGAGTGGGGACAAAAATGATAGCAGTGTATAGTTCTGCTTTCTTCATAGACATTCTCATAACTTAAAGGAATAGAAAGATGATTTTCTTCAGAGATTTTGAGAATCCTTCATTTAAAGAACTAAAGCATTACATTTAGTATTGTCCAATACTAAGTTTATATGTAATGAGACAAGACAAAAAGGACACCAAGCAAGTAGTCAAGATAGATAGTAATATAGTTCAGAGATTGGGCTTCTGAGAGTACAGTCATGTCTTTGCAATTTCACTTTTTATATAGAATTGCTATGAATTTAGGTATTGATGTATATGAATAATTAAGTAGTAATAGATAAGAAATAACTATAATATGCATTATTGAATGATATCATCCCTTTTTCCTCCTTCATTCCACTTTAGAAGTCATTTGAAAGTAGAAAGGAGGATGAGCCAACATTAGTAGTGACCACAATGAAGGTTAAGATAGGTAGCTTAAAATAAAGAGTATATTCTCAAGAAGTCAGGAATTTGCTTTCATATCAAGTAGAACACTTTTAAGGAGAAAACTCAGAGGAGAGTATCTTTTAGTAACAACTTCTCTGAAGGAAAGTATGAGAACATAAAGAACAAAAGAAGCCGGATAAGGGATATAGTGGAAATTCTCAAATCCCTCATGTAGAAGGACAAACACTAGAGTTTGATTCCCATTCTGTTCAACATAGGTTATGAAAATTCTTTTTACATTACTGATTCTTTGGGTCCATTTGTATCAAATGCCTCATTTGGAAAAGAAAATTTCAAGATTCCTTGAATCTCTGCTATTCTACAGGATGGCTGCCCAATTTGGAAACAGATAACCATATGATGAATGTTTTCTGATATGTCTTTTTCTTTCCTTTTATTTATAGGAATTCATTTCTATTGTATTTAAAAAAACATATCTGTCTTTGATTCATGAGAAAATTTTTTAAATGCTGGCTTTAGTATAAATCCATTGAGAAGAACTATTCTAGAAGATGATAACAATGAACCAAAGTAATTTGGAGTTAATACAAATGGAAGTGAAGTCATTTTTTCTTGTTAGAGCCTTTCAGACTCCCCAGAACCTAGAATATCATATGGTACCTTCCACATTGGACTTTAGTAGTTTGGTCTTTAGTGTACCCAGCTACCTTTTCTTCTGGATGCCAAGTCCCTCAAAGGCAGGGTCATCTCTGAATTTGTCCTTTTAGTGGTGATATTTAATTACTAAAGATAACCAACTTGGTGTAAGAATCTCTGTTTATTCACTCATTAGACATTCCCCTTACCCATACAAAAAGCAAGAATGATGAAGACTGGTAATACACATTGCGAGACTACGAGGCAAAGATGAGTCATTTAATCTTCTCCAGGGAAAGTGAAAACACTTCCATATCCACTTAGCAGGTGCTCAGTGGCTCCTCTTCGTGCTCTGACTTGGATGACAGCTGCATGGTGTCTAAATGTAAGCATCCTATGTGTCAGCTACTTAACTTCTAAGGCACAGGGAAGGTATCACTCCCATCACAGAAACGTTTTAAGGATCAGCTTGTATAGTACAAGACTAAAATATTTTGCGTGGAAAGACTGTTATTTGGAATATTTTATTGCTACTGTTTACTCAGTAGCTCAGCACTTTCCTCCCTGTTGATGGATAGAGGAATAGAGATGACGAGTAAGAGAGAACTGGGAGAGACAACACCGCAGACAAAGATGAGAAGTCTCAGAGAAAGGACTAGCTTGCTGAGGTTGCCCACCAAGGCAGTAACAGAACTGACACTAAAAATGAGGTGCCCTCACCCCAGTGTTGATGCTTTCTGATCTGTTACCCTGTTCTCCTGAAGTTCTTCAAGCCTCTACGTGCTGCACTGTGTAGAGTGCTCATATTGCCCTTTTCTTAGAAATAGATCAGTATTGAGAATTTTAAAAAATCCTCCAATCTATCATCAAAATGGGAGAGGTTTGTTTTGGATACAGGAGCTAAAGATGGCTATACAGATGAAAGTCATGACCATATCATACTATGGATGAGCAGAATCAGTGTTGAAGATTTATCTTTAAAAATTACTATTACCTGTTACAAAGTGCTTCTTTTATGCCAACATATTTCAATTGCTTTACCTGTTTTAACTTATGAATCCTTACAACAATGTTGTGGTAGTTACTATCACCATCATCACTACTGTGCAAATAAGGAAGTTCCTCCCACAGAAGATAAGTAATGTGGTGAAGAAGGTCACAGCTGTCAAGAGCTTAAACTAGGATTTGAACCAGGTGGTCTGGCTCCACTGTCTGTGATACTCTCCACTATACCTTATTGTCTCAAAAAAAGAAAGGTGTTTCATCTTATTTCTCTGCTGGAAGACTTTCAATACACAAAAAATTACAAAGAACATGAATTTCATCCTTGATCCATCCAGAGATAATCACTGTTAACAATACTGATTGGAGTTGTTGTTCAATAGCAAATCAAATGACACAAAAAAATACTCTGTTGTTCATTTCAGCAGCCCTGTAATCCAGTGCTTGAAGTTCCATTGGATGTTACTATATGCCCAGGGGTGGGGTTGCCTCAGGATATTTTGTGCCCTGTAAAACATAGAGTTACTGTTTGAAGGTTTATTTCCTATTACCTTAGCACAACACTGGGTGTGCTCACCTGTAGACAGATGGAAGCTTCCTATGTATCTGGCCCATCTCCAGCTATTACCTAGGATAGAGGCAGGTGAGGGTTGGTACATCATAGATTGTGACACTCCATAAATTAAAATCTTATATTTATAATCATAAAATTCTTTAGAATTCATGATGAATTCTACTTGCAAACATTTATTATGTTTAATTTTCTTTTTGTATCTTAGAAAATAATTTAATGTAAATATGCATAATCCCATGAGCAGACAGAAAGGGGGAAAAAGCGCTATTTTCAAATGCCAAAATCATTTGGCATCCTAGAAAATGCATTTGGCCTAAATATTATGAATCAATTTTCTTTCCTGAACTTTGGTATTTTTGATTCACACATGCCCTTTAATGGTTTATTATACAATCAATTTTCAAGAAGATATTATTTAATTCTAAGGAGTAAATTGCTTGTGTATATGTGTGTGTTTAGAGATCTAATATAATTCTTTTCATTTTAGCTTCCAGTAATTTTTTTTAAAATTTATTTTTAAAGAGGGGAAGGGAGGGAGAAAGAGAGGGAAACATCAATGTGTGGTTGCCTCCAGAACACCCCCTGATGGGAACCCAGCCAGCAACCCCAGCATGTGCCATGACTAGGAATCAAACCAACAATCCTTTGATTCACAGGCTGACACTCAATCCACTGGACCACACCAACCACGGTTAGCTTCCAGTGAATTTCTAAAAAAAACCAAACAAACAAAAACAATCTTGGAGTTAAAATCTTTTGTTTTTAATTATTTGCAAGCAGACAAAATTTATGACATTTATTCTCCAATTAAATCATGATTTGTATAGGCAGGTAATGATGTAATCATTGTGACTGCATTAAAAAGAGAAAAATTGCTTGAAGTAACTGTAAAGTTAATATACTTCTAAATGGCAATTCTGGCAAGATGAAAGTGTAAAAATTCCATTTACTAAAATGTTTTTTGGAGTGGGCTAGAGCTTGTGCTAGAAGCTGTGAAGAGACAGAATTCCAAAAGGTGTGGATTCACCCTCATGGAACTTATGTGCTAGCTGGGTAATGAAAAGTAAGCAAACAGGAGTGAGGACTGATCTCATAAACTGCGCTCCACAGAAAATTGTGGCGTGTATATATGTAAGTTACATTTCACTGCTATGTAATTTTCATTTTTACTATTGCATCACATATATGGAAGGAGCTCAAAGAATTTTATGATACAGAACTAGCCTTGCCATTTTGGAGACTGGGAAAATTCGGGAACCAACAAAATGAGTAACTTGGCCCTGTTATTAATGAAGAAAAGTTCTTGAGATTTAGGCCTTAACTTCTCATTCACTCTTTACATCTTCTGCCATTCTAAATGACATGCTCTATTTGTCACAACATCTCAAGGTTACAATCCATCCTTCTTGACACCATTGGTGTCACTTGACGCTTCTTTGTGGAGGGAGGCATTAATGCATGACTCTAAATCAGGGCAAAAGGACCATTTCTTATTGAAAATGAAGGACCATTTGACCTAGAGATGCCTTAGAGACTCTTTCCTGTTAGAGAGCTGTAAGAGGAGGCTAGGCAGCTTTTAGTTTAGGCATAGACACATCCCTGGAAGATGGGGAACTAGGACTAGCTAGAAGACGTTCAAAGCACCTTTCAACCTTGAGTAGCTATAATTTCTTCAGGCCTCCATTATTCTTATAATTATGTGAGTTTAAGAGCTACTAGAACACTAGAATGTGGGCAAAAGCAGCATTTTTTCCCTTGGAAATCTTTTAGAAGACCATACAATTTCTTGACAACATTCTTCGCTAATGCTTATGACATATAATGCTGTCTTAGACAGCAAGGACCACACCCCAATTCTAATAATATGACTAGAACAGAACTTAAGCTGACATTGTTTGATACTCCTGCCCAAACAGAAATGGGCACCAGTAAAGTTCTGAGATAGGAGAAGAGGAGGAAAACAAAAATTGGACACCTTAGCTACCTTTCTAAAGGCTGACTGTCCACTTACCTTTGTACAGATACCCCATACTTGTGCCAGTCTATTGCTTATACACTTTTCTTAATGATTGATGTCATTTTCATTCTTCACTCCCATAATATTTACTCTTATCAAAATCTTATGTATCTTTAACACATTCTCAGATATCATCTTCTTAATATTTATTCTTACTGGGATTCAAATTTCTCTCATTTTCATCTCTAAAGTACACAGTCTCAGTGCATTTCATATACCCTCTAATCTCTCTGACTTGTATTAAAGTCATTTACATTTGACTTTATCCATTCTTCTAAACCCTGAACTCTATATGCAGAAACTGTCCTCTACTTCTCTCTGTACCTTCCCAATTGTCTAGCACAGTACCTGGCTCCTGGCAGGTTCTCAAAAATATTTTTTCCATTAGATGAAATGAAATTCTAATTAAATGTATCTCAATTTTCAACTTAGTGATGGTTCATTTAATAAGTCAAAAATATAAGTAAGTACATGCTACTGACCATTAAAATGGTGTCATGTGGTTGTTAGGAGCTCAGGATTGCAGCTTGAGTGTGCAGGTTGAGTTGCTGCAATGGGGAACTTCAGTTTCTTTACTGATGGTGGCAGAGTTGCATTTAACCTAGCATCCACAGGAGAATATAATATCTCCAAAAGCACTCAAATACAATAAAGTCTTATAAGTTATTTAAAATACCAAAAAAAAAAAAGAGCTTAGCTTTTGGAGTCAGGCAAAGTAAAAGAAGAATCTTGCCTCTACCACTTAAATAACTTGAATACACTGTTTTCTTTCATCTCCTTAATGTTTTCATCTGTGAAATTGGAAAAACATTTGTACCTCTCTCAGACGGTGGTTGTCTGATTATCCTGATAATATTTAAGATATTATGTTAAGCAAGGTCATTTATGTGAGTAGGTCAGCATCATGGAACAGAGCTATTGTATCTGTTGTATCAGTTGCTAGGGATATATTGGTGCATAAATCACAACTACTGTCCTC
This sequence comes from Tonatia bakeri, assembly GCA_004024845.1. Classification (NCBI taxonomy): domain Eukaryota; kingdom Metazoa; phylum Chordata; class Mammalia; order Chiroptera; family Phyllostomidae; genus Tonatia; species Tonatia bakeri. Next base: position 4,704 of record PVIA01008477.1, on the reverse strand, counting down.
AAGTGTCCTACAGTCTAATAGAAGAGACAGGGAAGAAGCACATAAATAGGATTCGTGTGATAAGAGTGTGTTTAAGTGGTTTGCTGACAACAAGCACCTTTCCTTTAGCCACCAGCTTCACATAATTTTGCCAACATAAGCTGATCATTAGGATCATAGAAAAATATCTGCTTTTCTGCCCAATAGTTTAATGGCAGTCTAAACTTTCTAACAGAGGAGCTATAGGGAAATTCTGAATTTATATTAGCACTAAATGAGTGTATAATATAATCACATGGTCAGAGAAAGCTGTTTCTCCCAGCATCTTAATGTACCTTATGGGCATGAAGAGTCATAAAAGTATTTCAGCCAGCAGATCAAGAGTCAAACCTCTATTAAAAAATGTTACTAAATAAAGTGATATGAAGGAAAGTGATAATCATAGAATCATAAAAATGTTAAAGCTTAGAGATAATTTTATCTATATCTCATTTTACAGATGATGAAACTAAGACCCTCAGAAGTAAAGTGACTTACCCAAAGTCATACAGCTTGTAGGTGGGAGAGCTGAACCCCTAAGGACACTTTGCACAGCTTCTTAAAATGTCTTCACAGAACATCTACATTTTTAAATAAAAAAACCAAGAATTTAACTGGCTTCATCTAACTTCTTATACTAAAAGACTTTGCTTTAGGCACTCTTGGTAGGTAGTGATCTATCTTGTGATTTATCACAAATGGAAAAGGAAAACGTGCCACTGCTCTAGACAAGGTTCACTATTAAACACTTTAAAAGGTATAAAGTTATCTTTCACTTACCCAATTCCTTCTCACCTTCACATACTTAGAGGCAATAAAAATAGGATATTGTCTTCCTATTCGATATGATACTGCGAGCCAAGCAAGCAAAAGGGAAACTTACAGAGGTCAAAGATGAAGATTGGATACATATCTCTAAAGTGAGCAGGAGTGCAATGTCATTTCACATAGTATGCAAGGTCAAAGCCAAAGAGGCTAAAGATATAGTTACCTATCCCTGCCATTGGGAAACTTGGGCTTGTTCAAGTGAAGATACAGGGTGAGAATTTCACTAGCCATTTGGACAAGATTGAGTGCATTCAGGGTGGTATGGCCATAGACTCACTAGCCATTCGATGCTGTGAACAATAGAGAAAAAATAAAAATTGAAAACTTAAAAAATGTAATGGGAATCAGTAAGCTCAGTAAGGATGGGTGAAGAGAAGTGCACAACCACCTTTCACGATGGAAGAGAATGACCACTAAAGGTGACACTGTGAGTGAATATCTTACCCCACAGGAGACCATGCACAGTTAGGAAAAGCGGCCAGGCAATATAACATATAAGTACACTGATACCCAAAGGACCAGAGAGTATAAACTCATCTGAAAGGCACATTAGTTATATTTTAATATTGAAAAGCAGAAAAGAAAAAGAGAACCTATGAATCAAAACAAGATTTCAAACAAGAATAGAATTAAGAAATAAATGTGTAAACAAACCAAATAGAAATCCTAGGCATGACAAATAGAATTATCAAAATAAAAACTAAATGGAGTAAAACAAAAAAAAATGTTTGTTAATGATGGAGGCAGCAAAGATACCAGATGTTAAATTCTTTCTAAATAATTTCTGGATTATAAGAAATCACAGTGTCTTCAGATTGAAAGGTATAATATGTTCATAATTCAAACCTCCTTGGCTGCAAATATTTAACAATAAAATTGTATAGAGTAGATGGATAAAGGGGTAGAAATATAGATGGATAAATAGATGACAGATAGATAGAAGAAATAACAGAGAATCAGCGAGAACACAGCAATTAAGATACACCAGGGGTAACCAGAATAATAAAAACAGTTTATCTATTGCAGTGGGTCAAAGTCAGAGAGATAGGCACATTGATTAGAAGCAGAAGAACTATAACGAATGTGTGGTCTTGTTCTAAAAGTGGATAGGCTCGGCTCCTGAATGGTGAAAAGGAGTAAGAGTGTTCTATACAAACTGGGAATTTGGAGCCAATCTTGGTACTTGGAACAGAGATGGAGTTGTTATTCTTTTGTTATCTAAGGAAGCAGAATATAACAATTATTCATAGCTGCTTGGGGCCAGAGCTCACATGGAATCTTGAACTTGGGAGTTGAAGGGAGTTACAGATACAGTCTTGAGAATAAGAACTGATAAAACCTGTATTCTTGCAAGGTTGTATCTGGGTAATGTTATCAATGTGGTTTACATTGATGGGCTGGAGGATGCAGGTGGAAACTGCTAGAAAGTGAGAGGTGAATACAGAAGGATAGAAATATCATATAACAATAAAAACAAAACAAACAAATATAACCCACAAATGCACCTGGAATCTAATTCCAAATGCATGGAGTAATTTAGTACTAATAAATACAACAGTAAAATCAATAACTAGGTTAGTAACTTACATAAAATTAATTTTATATAGCATTTTGACAGACTAAAATAAGCACATTATTTTACCTTCTAATAATTCATTGTTGTTGTGGTTGATATATTTATTCAAAATGGAGCCAATTTAAAAAGAGGTTAAAAAGAGTGATGCATGACAGTTTGAAAAGATCTAGCATATGTCTAATCAGATTTCCAAAGGAAGAATAGAGTATCGCTGAAGCTACATTTGAAGGAATATTAGGCTATCATCTGAGAATTTCTCAGAATTGAAGAAAGACATGTGTTGTGAAGTTTAAAGTGTGGAATAATGGCCAAATAGGATAAATAAAAATACAAACATGGCAAATAAAGATATAAATTAGGTGTTTTGCTCAGGGTCTTACCGGCCTGAAATCAAGGTGTTGTACAGAGCTGAGAATTCACCTGAGGCTGAGTTCTTCTCCAAGCTTACCAGTTGTTGGTAGAATTTGGTTCTGCATGTTTATGGGCCTGAGAATATGGCTATTTTGCTGGTTGTTAACTGAAGGTGGTTCTTGGCTTTTAGATGCCACCCTTTAACTGTGCCACGTAGCCCTCTCTCTCTACCACATGGGAGTTTGTGGTTTCCAGATCAGCACCAGAGTCTTTGCTGCTTCTTGTTTTTTTTTTTGTTTTGTTTTTCCAGAATTCCCCAGTCCTTTTTAAGGGTTCATTAAGGGCCTAGTCTCAGTCAGGATAACCTCCCTTTTGATTAACTCAAAGCCAACTAATTTGCAATCTTAATTAGAGCTATAAAAGTTTTTATACTTTACATATAACAAAACCTAAGGGTGGGAGTGAAATCATTATATACATAGTCCTTTCCAAACTCAGATGATGGTTTAAATTCTTAAAAATAATATTTTTATACACTAGTAACAACCAATTAGAAAATTTTGTAGAGGAGTTACTATTCCTTATAGCTATAAAAATAGGAAATGTTGAGGTAGTCAAGAGTCTAAGGTGCCCCAGTATTTTTCCATGCCAGTGTACATGTCCATACTGAGAAAATTACATATTTTATTCCACTGAATAGGATTAGAAGACACAATGGATCTCGCCTGGGTGGATATAATCTAATCGCCTGGGCCCTATATAAGCACAGTGCTTTCTCTCCAGCTGATCATAGAAGAGAAAGTTAGAGATCACACTCGGGCTGGCCTGGAAGAATGAAGGCACACACGTTGTGATCTACCAATAGCAAGAGGCAGACTTTAGGAGCTGTGAGCTGTCCCTAGCCAACTATCAGGAAAATGGAACTTCAGGCCTAGAACCCCCAAAAATTAATTCTGCCAACAATCTGTATAACCTTGGAATAATGATAGGTGATTCAGTTTAAGGAGTTAGAGCTAGACAGACCTTCAAAACCTTACAACAACACGCTTGTTTAACAGAGGACAAAGCCGGCACCTGAAGATACAAAGCCACCAATCACCAACTGGTGAGCAAGTCAGCCAGGCTTGGCATTCCACATTGTTTTGAACTTCTGCCATTGTTGTGGCATAGAGGCTTATTTCCACGATTATAAAACAAATGGGTAGAGATACCCAATCTCTCTTAGCACCTCTAGTTTAACTAGTTTAATATTTGAGCAGCTTTAAGAGGTACAAGCAAACTGTATTTGACTTTCTTCTTACCCCTTAAAGCAGTCTCCTTTTACTCTCTGGATCTACAAATCAGGGTTTATACTAGGTAGAGGACAGAAAGTGATGTCTGCAAGTAAACAAATAAGACTCTCACTGTGTAAACAAGTCCAGATGGATCTCAGAAAAACAGCTTGAAAGGGCAGCCTCGTAGAATCGCACCGCTGCCACAGGAACCGACACTGGGTAGTGGGACAGGCTTTATTTCTGTGCACAGTCTGTGTTCGCTTTTAGTCAGATGGGCAGGCCGAGCTAATGCCAGCCCAGCACAGGGAAAGGCTGCCTCTGTTTACGTCTTAGTCCCCGAGGTGGGAGGTTAGCTTTGGGGATGACAGATGAAATGCTTTGGTTTGTCATTTATATCCTGTGCACAGGTAGCTCTCAGGCATCTATATGATCTTGCACTATTTACTGCTCCTCCATCTGGTCCCAGAAAACCAGGTGTGAAATTCAGCACCGAGCAGTTTTTGCTAGCTGTGAATTGAGTTGAGCCAAAGGGGCCATGTGGTCGGACTTTGGGATGTGAAATTATATCGTGACTTATACCATGAAATTCAATTACATGTTAACCAAATTCTAAAATGTGCTCCAAGGAGAAATTTTGCTCTTTTTAAAAATGATATC